>JAPMOS010000058.1:220000-236738 GCA_027972325.1 Paratrimastix pyriformis
AGCGGGAGGGGCAGCATCAGCGGGAGGGGAGGCGGGAGGGGCGGGAGGCGGGCAGCATCAGCAAGGGGCATCCGTGACGGCGGACCTGGGCGCGTCTGGCAGTGGTACCGGAGGGCCGTGCAGTCGGCCCCACAGGCATTGCAGTGGTACTGCCGGCCCACCATCGACCACCCATGAGAAAAGAGGGAGGCCCGGACCCATGAGAAAAGAGGGAGGCCCGGCCGGACCCAAGGAGGGCAGGCAGGCGGGCAGGCAAGGCGGGGCGGACGTGGAGGTCGTCGAGGGCCATGGCCGCGGCCGCGTCGGCCTCGTCGGGCTCGATGTCGCCCTCCTCGTCGGCCCCCTCGGCGTCGCTGCCCGACCGGCGGCGGGGGTGCCGCTTGCGCTGGATGGCCGACCGGGTCCGGCGGGCGATGCCCAGCAGCCCGTAGCCGCCGCCCGCCCCCGGGCCGATGAGGTCCGCCGCGGGGGCCGCCAGGCCGGCGCCCGTTGAGGCAGCCGAGGCGGGGCCCACTGGCCCATCGGGGGCAGGGGTCCACGGGGTGCCACCCGGGGCGGCGGGCAGCCCGGCGACGGACGAGCCGGATGACGGCCGCGGGTTGGGGCTGCCGCTGGGTGGGCTGGGGCTGCCGCTGGGTGCCGGGGCGGCAGGGCTCGACGAGGGCGGGCTGCCCCCAGCCGGGCTGAGGGCGGGGGGTACAAGCTGGGGCCCGCTGGAGGCAGCCTGGTCGGTGGCGGCCTCCTCGGCAGACGGGCCGGCCGGCTTGGCCTGGGCGGCCGGGGGTGGCGGGGGCGGGTTGCCCATGTACGAATGGTGCAGCAGCACCAGGGCCTGCAGGGGGGTCAGGCTCGAGGCGGGCACCCGCCCTACAGGGCAGGGCCCCCGTGGTGGCCGTGAAGACGCCGCAGCCGGTGAGCCGACCAGCCCAGAGAAAACATCCCCAGGCACCCCCTCCCCCCCCCCCCCCCCCCCCCCCCCCTCCGACCCGAGGGTGGCAGCTGGCAGCCAGGGCAGCGGACCGGGCGGGGTGTCCAGCAGGACGGGCCACGCGTCGTCGGCCGGGTGGGGCACGAAGGCGATGGGCCGGGTGGAGGGGTCCACCTGGTAGTTGATCAGCCCCCAGTGCTCCAGGAAGCCGTGCACCCTGCCCGGCCCCACGCACCGGCCCCAGAGGCCCCCAGGGCGGTCGATGGGCGGCCCCATCCAAGCGCGCCAGCCCAGCCCTCCATCGAAGGGGCAGGGGCCAAGCGGGCGGGCGGCTGGGGCGGCGGACCGGATGATGGCGCAAACGTCGCCCGCCAGGTGGCGCCTGCAGGCGGTGGCCGTCAGGTAGACCGTCGGGTTGGCCCGGAAGGCCTGAACCATGAAGTTGCGGTACTCCTTGTACCTGCCCGCCCGCACGCCCCGGCCCGCACGCCCCGACCCATCCGTAAGAAGCAGCCAGTGGGCAGCGGCGCCACAAAGGAGGCGGCCGGGCCGATGGAAGGGCTGAATGGAGGGCTGAATGGAGGGGGGGGGGGGGGGGGGGGGAGCTGAAGGGGGTGCGGTGGGTGCGTGCTGCAGACAGGGCGGGCGACTTGGCGGAGGGCTCGCCGGCCTGCTGGGGGAAGAACTCGGGCAGGGCGGCCCGCTCGAGGGGGTGGATGGCCTCCAGCCGGAACCAGCTGGCCTGCGAGGGCACAACCACGGGCCCGCTGCCGGGGCCCTGCAGGATGACTGCAAACAAGCCCGCCCAACGGGACGTGCAAGGTGAACAAACAACCCAATGGGACGCGCAGGCCCAACGGGACGTGCAAGACCTGACAGCCCAATGACACAAACAGGGTGGCCACAGACAACCCAATGGGATGATGGGGCATTGTTCCGAGAACCCCATGCCGTCATTTGGCCCGCCGTCCCTCTCTCTGTGCGTCTGCCCAGCGGGATGGGCTCTTTGCTCTCTCTGTGCGTCTGCCCAGCGGCGTGGGCTCTTTTCTCTCTCTGTGCGTCTGCCCAGCGGCGTGGGCTCTTTGCTCTCTGGCACCCTGCGCGGGGCTGCTGGGGCGGACCCCTGTCCATGGCCAGCATGTCCTGCATCTGGCGCAGCTCGAGCGTCTCGGGCGGCTCCTGGGCGGCCGGCTGAGGCACCCGGGGCTGCAGGGCGGCCGCTTGGAGGAGGGCCAGCTGCTCGGCGCTCAGCCGGGCTCCGCCGCCCGTCGCCAGGGCGCTGAGGTCGAGCGGCCCAGCAGGCAGCCCCGCGGCGGCAAGGTCGAGGATCGCAGGGGCGGCGGGGACAGCTGCCGCCAGGAGATCGCCCGCTGGGGCAGCCGATGGGGCAGCCCCTGAGGGGCCCGGGGCGAGCGCGTCCAGGGCGAAGAGCTGCGTGCAGGTCGCGGGGCCCTCGAGCTCGCCCGGTTGGGGCCCTGGACGCCCGGCACCTGCGGCGGGGCGGCGGCCCCGGGGCTGCCGAGTGGCCACCCTGCGACAGCGGAGCATGGGCGGGTGCGACGTCAGCACAGAGACAACGCACAGCCAGGCGGGGCGTGGTCAGCACGCAGAGACAGCGCACAGCCAGACGGGACGAGGATGGGAGATGGGGCGAGCTGGGCGGATGGGGGGATGACGTGCAGACCGGCGGGTGGTCCCGTCCGTGGCGGCCTGCAGCCCCGGATGGCCCATGGCCAGTCACGCATCATCGAGGAGGGGCGAACGTCAGACGGTGAGCAGTCATGAGCGAGAACCGTGAGGAGGGGCGCCCAGGAAGCGGCCCGTGCGCTTGTCGGCGGAGGGGGCGGGGAGCGGGAGGTGGGGCACGGACCCGGGCGCGACGGGGCGTGGGAGCGACAACGTGGAGAGCGTGGAATTCCTCGTCGGCGAAGCGTTGCGGGGGGCCTGCGCGAGGGGCCACGGGAAGAGGAGCACAGAACCCGGCCCCAAGCCCGAGAGGGGAAATGTCAACCCCACTGCCGAACCGCCCTGGTCAGGGAGCCCTAGGGTCATCAAGTCAGGGGTCGGGGTCAGGGGTCATGGGGTCAGGGGTCAGGGAGCCCCGGGGTCATCAAGTCAGGGGTCATGGGGTCAGGGGTCGAGGTCACACAACCCGACGGACCGTGGCGGCGCGTGGAGTGGCGTGCCGAGGCGGCGGGCGAGCCGGGGGTGCGCGGCGAGGGCGACCGGAAGCCCCGGCGGTGCTGGTCGGCGTCGGGGGTCGGGGTGGGACCCTCAAGCGCCTGCGCCTGGCCGGGGGTCCGATCGGCCGCCTCGAGGGCCATGGCCCGCTCCGGGCGGCCGGCAGAACCATCGCTCTCCCCCGAGGGGCCCTCCTCCTCCTCCTCCTGACCCTCCTCCTGACCCTCCTCCTGACCCTCTTCGGCCGATCTCAGGGCGGCATCCCGAGGTGGAGCCCCGCCCGTGGCTGATGGCGTCGGCGCCGCAGGGATGCCCTCGTCGGCCCGTGCTGCCCGGTGGGAGCCCCCCGGCACGTGCAGGGTCACCTTCAGCAGCCGCTGTGGGGGCGCCGGCTGGGCCGCGCCTGGGGCGGGGCTGGGCCCGACAGTCGCGGGGGCGCTGGGGCCAAGGGGCGGCGAGCCGGGGCGGCCCTGGTCGTTGGGCTGGGCCTCCTCGTCGGAGATGCTTTCCATGGGGGGCGGCTCGAACAGGTCGGCCCCGCTGGGGGGCGTCGGGGTCCGGGGCGGGGCGGGACTGGGCGGCTGGGGGGCCGAGGGGGCCAGCGGGGCGTCCAGGGCGTAGTCGGCGAGGGGCATCCACTCGTTGAACCGCTCCAGGTCGGCCAGCCAGCGGGCCGTCACCCGAACGGGGCACCCGTACTCGGGCTGGGGGCAGGTGGGCATCGCCGCTGCAGAGGCCCAGCCCCCGGACCCATGATGAACCCGTGAGGGCAAGCCGTGAGCCGTGAGGGCAAGCCGTGAGCCGTGAGGGCAAGCCGTGAGCCGTGAGGGCAAGCCGTGAGCCGTGAGGGCAAGCCGTGAGCCGTGAGGGCAAGCAGTGAGCCGTGAGGGCAAGCCGTGAGGGCGGCGGCGGCGGCGGCGGCGGCGGCGGCGACACGAGGGGAACTGCGAAGGAAAGGCGTGCGGGCGTGCGGGCGGACGGGGGATGTCGGTGCTGAGGAGGATCCGGTCGTAGCTCTCGGGGAAGCGCTGCGTGTGGACGAGCACCCGGTTGGCCGGCAGGTTGGCCGTCCTCCAAACGTGCATCTGCGGCCCAGCCCGGCAGGCCAAATGAAGGGCAGCGGGGGAGAAGGCGGTGGGGGATGCAGGATGGTGTGGCAGGGGGGACCTTTGGCGGCTCGTCGGCCGTCTGGGCCTCCTCCTCGCTCCACTCGACCACGTGGGTGGGCTGGCCCAGGCCGGGGGCAGGGCTGCTCATGAAGGCCGCGGTCGGGGCCCCGGGGCCGGTGAGGGAATGGCAGACGGTGGCCCCGTGGCGGCGCACGATCGAGCGCAGCTCTTCGGGGCTCATGCCGGGGGTGTTCGACCGGTGGGGCTGGGGGAAGGTGCCCTCGGCGATGTACACCCGGGGGAGGGCATACAAGCGCCGGTCCTGGGAGCCCCAGCGGCGGGCGAGCAGGGGGTGGACATACACGGTGATGATGAGCAGGGGGCGGACATACACGGTGATGATGAGCGGGAGCAAAGGCGGTGGGGAGGAGGGAGGACGGAGGGTGGGAGGGCGAAAAGGGGGGCGATCGAGGGGGCCGTGGACGGAGGGAGGGCGGGAGGGGCGGACGATGAGGCCCTTCTCGAGGTGGCGGAGGAGCTCCAGGAGGGCCCCGTTGGCGGGGGCGAAGTCGATCTCGGCCAGGCCCCGGGCCAGCTGGTACTCCATGCACAGCCCCAGGATGTGGGTCAGCCCGCCCCCCGGCCGGCAGTCCAGGAAGAGGCTCATCGGCAGCTTCGTGAAATTGGCCCGCTGCCGCGCCTCGCCCTGGCCGGCACAAAGGAGGAGGACGAGGAGGACGAGGAGGAGGAGGATGGGGTGGTGGTGGTGGTGGTGGTGGTGGTGGTGGTGGTGGTGGTGGTGGTGGTGGTGGGGGTAGGGGGTGGCAGTAGGGTAGGGTAGGGGGGCAGGGGCAGGGGCAGGGGCAGGGCAGGGGCAGGGCAGGGCAGGGGCAGGGGCAGGGCAGGGGCAGGGGAGCAGAACAAGCGGAAGGGAGAAGGCAAGGCAAAGGCAAAGGCAAAGGCAGGCCCAAAAGACCAACCAAAGGCAAAACAGAGAGGGCTGTGAGCCTCCAATGGCCGTGCGCGGTGCGATGCGTGCCGGTGCGGTGCGATGAGGGGCGTGAGAGCCCGGGGGGCGGACGGCGGACCATGGCCCCGAAGTGGTACTCCATGAACTGCACCAGCCCCACCACGTACTGGGCCGCCCGCTGGGGGGTCAGCCCGGGCCCCCACTCGGGATGCTCTCCCACGAGCGGCTCAATGACTCCTTGCAGAGAGGATTGGAAATCCTCGGCAAAGAAGGCCCCAAGATCGGGCAGCGCCTGCATGTAGATGTTGAATCGGTGATCGAATGCGGCTGGAGAAGACACGTCAGGAAGGCACAAAAAAACAGAAGCACACAGAGAACACAGCAAATCCAAAGAGGGTCAGCGCAGGCGAACAGTGATGAGCAGACGGGGAACTGGTGATGCGGGCAGCCAGTTCAGATCGCCAAGAAGACCGGGAATTCGAAAGCCCAATGAGCGGTGAGGCAGGACTGAGCGAGAAAATGGCGGGCAGACCGACTGTTCGTGTTTTACTGAGAGGCCTGGTCACCCGGAACAACAGGCGCTCCAACCCCTCGCTCAAGGTCGATTGCAGGACTAACGTTGTGATGACAGAAGTGGACGCGTGGATTAAGGAAAGCGTGGCGTTCAATGAAATCCAATATCAACTCACTAATATATTTGGAAAGGTCCCAAAAAGACAGCTCTGGCAAATTGATCCGCTCATCCCTCTCTAGTTATCGAGTCCTTTTTCTGTTGTTCGTACGGAAGGGCTGGCCGTCTTCCTGGGCCTGATCAAGTCGGCGACTGGCAGTGGGCGGGCCCTCCTCAAGCGAGCATTCGCCCTGCCCCAGTACGACGGTCCGTCGTCTTTGTGCCCTCAGTCTTAGCCCCTCACCATCACCCACCCCCCGCAGCCGTGGGGATGCTTCTGCGGACGGTCTTGGCCCGGACGGATGCTCCCATCACGGCTGCCAGCGTTGCCGAGCGGTCGCAGGCCCTGGTCCTGCTGCAGGGGGTCATCCTCTGCTCCGAGGGCGCCCTCCGCAACGGGGAGCGCCTCGTCCAGGTCGCCCAACACCCGCCACCACTGCCCCCTCCACATCCCATGTGCCGTTGCGCCATCCAAGATCAATCACGCGGACGATGATTGGATGCCCACCCAAGCGCACGCACCCAGCAGGCCCCCCACCCGCTGCCAAGAGACACCTCGTTCCCCTCCCTACCCCCACCCCCTCCGTCCCATGCGCTGACGGCTCTCCTTTTGTCTTTTCCGCTGCAATTCCGTTCGACCCGGGGGCAGCTGCTGCTGGAGCGGCTCGAGGACTCCTCCAACGAGGCGGCCCCCCTGAAGGGGGACGTGGTGGAGGCCCTGGGTGACCTGCTTGGGGGCAGCTCGGAGTGTCTCCAGGTCTGGAGCTGCGTCGGGCCGGACCCACCCTCACCTCGGCTCCTCTTGGGTGGGCCCCTCTGCTGCCGCCGGCCCCATCACCCGGACAGGGGTTCCTCGAGGGTACAGGGCCTGGCCGGCTGGTGGAGATCATGAAACGGCCCGCCACCCCCATCGAGCTGAGGTCTGCGGTTCTTTCGTTCCGTGGGCTTGAACTCCTCCTCCTCCTCCCCCCACCCCCCCCCCCCCCCCCCCCCCCCCCCCCCAGCAAGCGGTGCCTGGACATGCTCTGCATGCTGGTCTACCTATGGACGCCGGGGTCCCCAGCCGCGGTTCCAGCTGCCTCGGTCGGCATCCGTGGGCGCCTCGAAGCGGCCTTGGAGAGCTGCGGTCTTCCGCAAGCCTTGATGCAGCGCCTGGTGGCCGAGGCCCGGTGTTCCCCACCCGCGGCGCCCTCAACCGCGCCCTCCCAGCCGCGCTCGGGGGCCCCTTCTATTGCCACCCGAGTGGCCCCCCAATTCACAGTACCTGAGGAGTTCCTCACTCGGGCCTGCGAGGACCTACGACGCCCAGGGGGGCCCACACTCCTCCAGACCACAAGTTCATCCTTCCAGGCCCCACCCGCACCCACCATCGCGAGATGACGATATTCGACTCTCGACAGAAGGTTACGACAATTTGCGAGATCATGGAATGAGGGACCATTTCTCCCAGGCGTTCGGTTTCGTTTCTTTCGAATTTTATTTTTTTTTGAATGTAAAATAGTCAACAAGACCAAGGGGTCAGCCGCTGTGCCCCCGAATTCGTTTTTTTTGGATCGATGAATCCATTGCTGTTCCAAGCACGCATCAACTTTCTCGCGAGGGAGTCGTGCTACCATCATATTGAAGTATTCTGCGACGAATCCCTCAGACAATTTTCGGATGATCCCCTCTTGCTTTTCTGGCGGGCCTTTGCACTGATGATGCAGGGTCTGCCATCTGAAGAACTCGCTCCCACACCCACATTCAAAAACACCTTCACGAGTAGGAGGTGGAGCGGAATCCATTCGTCTTTTTGCACAAATTCAGAACAAGCGAGAGATTTCACTCGCTTCAACGGCCGCCATGTTGTACGCACATGAGAGATTGAAGACAATCGGTCAGTTTGTTTCCCGCCACCCCTGCTGTAGTGAGCGAATTTTCTCAACGCGTTCTGGTGATGCTCCCCTCAGATCGCAACGCCGTGGCCGACCTGGAGGGCCGGTTGGTGGTGGAGGATGCCTCGGCGGGGGAACGCGAATTTGTGCTGGCGAGTCTGTTCTACTGGCACAGCAAGCAGCTGCTGAAGGCGCGCGAGTGCGTGACGAAGGCCCTCGAGAAGGAGGAGGCCTACGGGCCGGCCCTGGTGGTGCGGGGCTGGCTGGACCTCAGCTCGGACCGGGGCGACCAGGGCGAGAAGACCCTGCAGTGCTTCGACAACGTCATCGCGGGCAGCCAGCAGCCCCAGCAGCCGGGCGGGATCCCACAGCCGCAGCTGCAGCCCGACGGGCCGGCCACCCTGGGCAGCAGCGGGGCCCAGCGGCTGCCCGACGTGGAGGCGCTGCTGGGGAAGGCCAAGTACCTGGAGATGCGGGGCTTCCTGAGCCAGGCCCTGGAGGTGCTCAACCAGGGGGTGGTCCTCTACCCGACCTTCGTGCCCGTCCACGTGGAGAAGATGCGCCTGCTGATGGGCCTCCACGAGTGGGAGCACACCATGGAGGTGGCCCAGCTGGTCCTCAAGGCAGAGCCGCGCAACCTGCCCGCCCTGCAGACCGTCCGCACCGACCCCCAGGGGCCCGGGGGGGGGAGGGGGCGGCTGGCGGGGGGGGGGGGGGGGCTGGGTGCGCTCCGGATGATCCCGGAGGCCCATGCGGCTGGCGGGGGTGGTGGTCGCCCTTCACCCTCGCACGCTCACCCTTCCCCTCTGTGGGCCCCCGTCCTGCTGGTGCCGGGCAGGTGTGCCTCTATCTGCTTGCACGCGAGTCCAAGCCGGCCATCACCGCCCAGCGGGTGGCCGCCCTGGCCGAGGCACTCGTCCGTGGGGAGCCCCGCAACGCACCGCTGATCCTCGCCTACACGCGGCCCCTGACCCGACTCGCAGGTCTGCCGCCAGTGCCTCTGCCCGGCTGCCCGGCTGCCCGGCTGCCCGGCTGCCCACCCCCGGTTTCATGTGCTCACAGCCCCGCACGCTTCCTGCTGGGACCGGGACTGTTGGACTGTTGGACTGTTGGACTGTTGGACTGGTGGCAGGGCGGAGCGCCAACCCGGTGGTGCTTCAGCACTGCGCCCAGCTGGCCAAGCGGGCCACCGAGCTCGACCCGCGCTTCGCGGGGGCCCACAACGAGATCGCCCTGATCCTGCTCATGGCCGGCGACGCCGCCCAGGCCGCCAACACCTACCAGCAGGCCGCCCAGCTGGACGAGACCAACCTCGACGGTCCGCAGCCCTCCGCCCACCGGCCTGGCCATGGCTGACGGCCGAAACACGGCGGGATGGTGGCGATGGGCGGTGGGGGGTGCAGCGCTGTACGGGCTGATCCGGTGCCAGCTTGCCCAGGGCGACCTGGAGGACGCCGAGCACCAGCTGGAGTTCCTGACCGAGATCCAGTCCACCCTGGGCCGCTCCGCCGAGCTGGGCTTCCTGGCCGGGCTGCTCCACTGGAAGAAGACCCAGGACCGGTCCGCCCCGCCTGACCCGCCCCCCGTCCGCCGACTGGACCCCCTTTCTTCGGCCTGCGCCAACGATCTTGCTCACGGGGGGCTGTTGCTGCTGGGGGTGGAACCGGGGCCGGGACTGGTGGGCGTGGGATCCTCAGGGAGGGGACCATCAAGCAGTACCAGGAGGCTCTCGATGCCCACCTTGGGCCCCTCCTCAAGACGCCCAGCAAGGGGCTGCCTCAGCTCAGGTCCGCGCCGCCTCCAACCAGTGGCTGTGGCTGTGGCTGTGGCTGTGGCTGTGGCTGTGGCTGTGGCTGTGGCTGTGGCTGTGGCTGTGGCTGTGGCTGTGGCTGTGGCTGTGGCTGTGGCTGTGGCTGTGGCTGTGGCTGTGGCTGTGGCTGTGGCTGTGGCTGTGGCTGTGGCTGTGGCTGTGGCTGTATCATCAGAGTCTGGCGGGCCTTGCGGGTGGGTTCTCACATCATCGCCATCCGTCCCGCGCCGACTACCCCCTCACCCTCACCCTCACTCACCCACCGTCGCAGCCCGTCCTTCTTCGTGGGGCTGAACCCCGAGTTCATGCTGGAGATCGCCCGGGAGCTGCTCGTCCATGTGGGCTCGGCGCCCCTCCAGAAGGGTCCGCAACCCTCCAGCCCCTCTTGTCACCACTCGTGCCTGACCCCTGTCTTTTGGTGTCTTGTCGCCACCCGTCTTTGTCTTGTCGCCACGATCTGCTTGCCGCCGCCCTCGTTTTTTGACGGGCTGCCTCTGGTTGGGCTTCTGGTGGGCCAGACCAAGCCGTGCCCCCGACCCTGGGGCTGCTGATCCGCCTGCTGGAAACCCTGGCCCGCTTCGTGCCGGCCCTCCTCGAGGGGCAGCTCCTCCTGACCCGGTCCGCCAGCCACCACCCGGCCCGCCATCGCACCTGGTTTCGCCTTTGTGGGTCTCCCGTTCGGGTCTCCCCTTTTTGTGTCCCTCGGTCGCGCCTCCCACCTCGGGCCTACCCCGTCTCACTGTGAATGGCTTTCGGGCACTGGGCGGCCACGGGGCGGCTGCAGGGCGCAGTATCTGGCGGGGCGCTGGGCCGACGCGCAGAAGATCCTCACCGACTGCCTCCGCGAGAACCCCGCCGTCTCCGAGGTCCCCCAATCCCATCCACACGCCTGGCCTGCCGACCCCGACCCTGCCCATCCATCCACCCGACCCTGCCCACCCGACCCTGCACGCCACCGCCTGCTCGCCAATATGGGGGGGGGGGGGGGAGGGGGGGGGGGGGACGGTGGGGACGGTGGTCTCGGAAGGGCATTTGCTCACGTTCCGTGGGGTGGCTCTGGCGGGGCAGGGGCACATCCTGATGGCCCGCATTCTGGCCGAGTCGCACGACTACACGTCGGCCCTGTCGAGCCTCGAGCAGGCCCTCTCGAACAACTTCCGCGTGCGCGACGTTCGTTCCTGCCCTCCTCGCCCCCGGCCGAATTCAAACCGCCCCCCCCCCCCCCCCCCCCCCGACCCCATTAACCCCCTGCAGAACCCGGCGTACGGGCTGATCAAGGCCCAGATCCACTGCAAGCTGGGCGACTTCGCCCTGGCCAAGCAGCTCCTCACCCACGCCATGGCCCTGCCCGGGGTGGCCCACACGGTGACTCCTCCTGTGGGTCCGCCAGCACTCTCGTCCTCGCGGGGGGCCGTGGGTATCAGCCTCTGCCGCAGGGACTCACGTGGTTGAGAGCTGGCGACCCGTTGTTTGGGCTTGCAGGGGCCGATCCGCGCACGGTGCCCGTGGTGCCGCTGGCCGACCGGGCGGGGATCTTCGTCGAGCTGGCCGCCGTCCACGCCAAGCTCGAGGAGTGGGTCCGCCCCCACGACACCGCCACCGGCAGCCAGACCTTGGGACGGCTTGTATGGCGCTGATCCATGACCACCCGAAGCCACAGCCCCCGACTTTGGAAATGGTGCCCTCGCCCCATGGAATGTAACCCTTGCACGGCCCTGATCTCTGGTTGTGTGGCTGCGGGGCGGGATGTTGCAGGCGGACGCCAACCGGCTGATGGCCGAGGCGGGCCGGGAGTTCAAGGGCACCACCGAGGAGGTCATGGTCACCATCGCCAGCGCCGACGTGGCCCTGGCAAAGTCCGTCCGCCCCCATTCGCCCGTCCCAGGCCGCTCACCATCCCCCCCCCCCACCCCTTGCCTTGCCCCGTGCCTACGCAGGCGGGACGTGGAGATGTCCATCAGCCTGCTGCGGGCCGTCGCCAAGGAGAGCCCCCACTACACCCGGACCCTGCTCAAGCTGGCCGACATCTACCTGACCCAGAAAAACGACAAGTCCGCCCTGCCGCCCCTGCCGCCCCTGCCGCCCCTGCCGCCCCTGCCGCCCCTGCCGCCCCCTGCCGCCCCTGCCGCCCCTGCCGCCCCTGCCGCCCCTGCCGCCCCTGCCGCCCCTGCCGCCCCTGCCGCCCCTGCCGCCCCTGCCACCCTGCCACCCTGCCTCCCCGCACCATACGATGACGCCGTGCGCCGCACGATGACGCCCTGCGCCACACGATGACGCACCCGCTGTGGCTGGTCTCACATCCAACTGGCCTGCTCGTGATGGCCCTCTCACCCACTTTGCTGTCGGCCAGGGCGGGCTTCGTGGGCTGCTTCAAGGACCTGGTGGCCCAGGGGCCCTCGGCGGCCAACTTCACCCTGCTGGGCGACGCCTACCTCCGCATCCAGGAGGTCCGTGCCAGCGCCAGCCCCTGCTGCCCGTCCCTGCGTGCCGCCCTGCTCGCGCCCTGCAGCCCCGTCACCACCCCGACTGTTGTGCCTGCGCAGCCCGAGCAGGCCATCGCCAGCTTCGAGGAGGCCATCCGGCTGAACCCGGGCGACACCTCGCTGGCCTCGAAGATCGGCAAGGCCCTCGTCACCACCCACGACTACACCAAGGTCCGTGTCTTCCCCCCCTCCGCCACTTCGCCTCTCCCTGGCCCCTGGCGCCTCACATGGGGGTTGGTGTTTCGGCTGGGCAGGCCATCAACTACTACGAGACGGCCGTCAAGGCCTCGCCGCAGCAGTACCAGCTCAAGCAGGAGCTGGCCCAGCTGTACATCTTCCTGAAGAACTTCCCCGCCGCCGAGCGGACCCTCAACACGGCCATCCCCACCGACGGGGCCGCCGGGGCGGCCGACATGACCGAGGGGGGCGCCATCTTCTCGGCCTCGGTGCTCGAGTCCCTGATGAGCACCGTCCAGACGAGCCTCCTGCTGGCCGAGGTCTACAAGGGCAACGACAACATCCCCGCCGCCCTCACCACCCTCGCCAAGGCCCGCGACATCCAGACCCGGTCCGTCGCACCCCTGTGCCGCCGCCGCCCCTCGCCACCACCTCCCCACCACCCCCAGGCAGCTAGGGGCTGGGGGAACCTTAGGGCGGCCCCGGCCAGTTTGCCTCCCTGACGGGAACCCTTTCGCTTCCCCTGGTGGTGGGCGCTTGGCGGCCCCCACGCAGCATCCTGGCCCGGCTCAAGGTGGCCTCGCACCCGGATCTGTACCGGCAGCAGCGTCAGGTGGCGGCCAAGCTGGCCTTCACGGTCGCCTCGTACTTCCACCACATCCGCGAGCTTGAAAAGGTCTCGGCCCCTCCTGCGCACCTCCAATTGCTCCCGTGCGGCGTGGGCTCCGACTGACCTGTTGCTCCCCGTCGTCCCGTGCCGCGTGGGCTCGTGCAGGCATCGCAGTATTACAACGAGGCCCTGCGCCACGACGAGAGCCACGAAAAGGTCAGCCCCCCTTGCGGCACTCCTCCTTCCCTTCCTGCACCCCCCCCACGCCCTGCCATGAAGAGGCGCTGATTTGGACGGACGATCCTGTAGGCCCTGCTGGCCCTGGCCAGACTGGCCCTGGGGGCCGGCCGGCAGGAGCAATGCGAGGAGAAGTGCGAGGCCCTGCTGCGGATCAACCCCGCCAACGAAGAGGCCCTCCTCATGCTGGCCGACCTCAAGTCCGCAGGCCCTCCTCGCATGCCTCCCATGGCCTTCCTTCGGGCACCCGCCGGCACATCCTGGAGCACCAAACACCCCGCCCGGCCATTCTTCGCCCTCCGCCCACCTGCCCTCCGCCCACCTGCCCTCCGCCCACCTGCCCTCCGCCCACCTTCTTCCACCTGCCCTCCTCCGCCCACCTTCTTCCACCTTCTTCCACCTGCCCGGTGCCCTGCCCTGCCATTGCGACAGGCTGCAGAAGAAGGAGTACGACGATGCCACGGCGCGCTTCAAGAACCTCCTCGAGCGGCGCCCCAACCACTACTCGGCCCTGCAGAAGCTCATCCTGCTCCTCTGGCGGGCCGGAAGGTCGGCACTCGGGGGCAGGCCGACCGCCCCGCATGTCTCGGGTTGAGGGGCCACCGCTCACCGCGCCTTCTCCCCGCCACGGATGGCTGGGCTGGGCTGGGCTGGGTTGGGCTGGGCTGGGCTGGGCTGGGCTCGGCTACAGGCTGGACGAAAGCAGCCACTTCTTGCGGCTGGCTGAGTCGACCTCGGCCTCGACCTGCCTCCATGCGGGCCTCCACTTCTGCAAGGGCCTCCTCGCCCGGTCCGCAACCCGCCCCCTCGTCCTCGTCGCCGCTTCTCCTGGCTGGCGCTCCGGCCCGCTTCTTCGAGGCCCAACCGTCCTTGTTCCCGTTCGCCCGCCCGCCCTTGTTCGCCCAACCGCCCTTGCTCGCCCAACCGTTTGTTCTGGCCCTGGGCTGGTGGTGACTGCAGGTTCAAGTACGAGCCCCAGACGGCCCTGGAGGAGTTCAACCGGGCCCGGAAGGACCCCGAGTGGGGCGAGCGAGCCGTCATGCAGGTCGGTCGGGGTTGGAGTCAGGCAGGGGGCACGGTTGTCATGCTGCGGCTGGGGACGACGGGTCAAGCAATCCATCTGCGACTGACTGCTCTCCCCCCCCCCCCCCCCACCCACCCACCCACCCCTGAACACGCAGATGATCCGCATCTACCTGAGCAACGACCTGGACCAGGAGTGGGACGAGAGCGGCCAAAAGGAGGTCATCGACAACACCGAGGCCCTCCGTGCCTGCCAGGCCCTGCTCAGGGTCCGTTCCGCCCCGAGTGGTGGGACATCTCGTCATCACGCTTCCTCCCTTTCTCTCCCCCTGCCGAACCGCGGGGGGGCCGCAGGAACTGGACCGGCCCAACAAGAAGCCCGAGGTGGTGGTGCTGGAGTGCTACGCCCAGATGTCGACCGGGGCCAAGGGCGACATCGAAAACGCCCAGCGGCGCCTCGTGGAGCTGCTCAACGCCGATCGGGAATACATCCCAGCCATGCTCGGTCCGCCCTTCAGCCACCCCCGACGAGGAGTGTTGGGGTGTTGGGGTGAGAGGAGGGCCGGGTCAGGAGGGAAGGTTGATGGCAGCCGCTCACCACTGCCTCTTTCCTTGGCAGCCATGGCCCACTCGCACATGCTGATGAAGCAGACCCCCAAGGCCCGGAACATGCTGAAGCCCATCAGTAAGATGCCCCCCAACCCGCTCTTCGTGGAGGAGTTCGAGCGGGCCTACCTCATGCTGGCCGACATTTACATCGGGGTCTGTGGGGCCACTCCGAGATGGGATGTTGTGGGCCGTCGAAGCGACTTGCCCGGACCTCTCGACTCAGGCTGTTTCTCTCTGGTGGGCGCAGTCGAAGAAGTTTGACCTTGCCCAGGAGCTCTGCGAGAAGTGCGTCGCGCAGAACAAGAGCTGCGGGCGCGCGTGGGAGTCACTCGGCCTGGTGTTTGAAAAGGAGCAATCCTACCGGGATGCCGCCGAGCACTACGAAACTGCTTGGAGGTCCGGCCTGCCTCTCTGCGTGATCGCCACGCCAACCACGCGCCAATGCCGAGCTCCTCACCACCTCCCCTCCTCCTCCTCCTCCCGGCAGGTTGCAAAACGAAACCAGCCCCTCGATCGGCTTCAAGCTTGCTTTCAACTACCTCAAGGCGCAACGGTACATTGATGCGATCACTGTGTGCCACAAGGTGTTGGCCCAGTACCCCCAGTACCCTCGCATGAAGAAGGAAATCTTGGACCGGGCCCGCCAATGCATCCGAGTCGCCACAGATGATCAAAGGTAGTGCGGCTGAGGGATTCTTTCTCTTGTTGTATAAAGAGGGTTTTGGTCTTTACCGAGAAGGCAGCTGCACATTGGATGTTGCAAGCCGTGACTTCTCGTTTGCTGTTTTGTTGGCCGAACAAGTGTTTTTGATGCCGATAGTTCAGCGGGAGAAAGCGCATTTTTGCTGGATGAAAGGTCGGGAGTTCGATTCGGGGCGAGGGGGAAAAGAAGGGGGCAGATCTGAGCGGGTTGTGGGTGAGCGGGTTGTGGGTGAGCGGGTTGTGGGTGAGCGGGTTGTGGGTGAGCGGGTTGTGGGTGAGCGGGTTGTGGGTGAGCGGGTTGTGGGTGAGCGGGTTGTGGGTGAGCGGGTTGTGGGTGAGCGGGTTGTGGGTACGTTAGGGTTGTGGGTACGTTAGGGTTGTGGGTACGTTAGGGTTGTGGGTACGTTAGGGTTGTGGGTACGTTAGGGTTGTGGGTACGTTAGGGTTGTGGGTACGTTAGGGTTGTGGGTACGTTAGGGTTGTGGGTACGTTAGGGTTGTGGGTACGTTAGGGTTGTGGGTACGTTAGGGTTGTGGGTACGTTAGGGTTGTGGGTACGTTAGGGTTGTGGGTACGTTAGGGTTGTGGGTACGTTAGGGTTGTGGGTACGTTAGGGTTGTGGGTACGTTAGGGTTGTGGGTACGTTAGGGTTGTGGGTACGTTAGGGTTGTGGGTACGTTAGGGTTGTGGGTACGTTAGGGTTGTGGGTACGTTAGGGTTGTGGGTACGTTAGGGTTGTGGGTACGTTAGGGTTGTGGGTACGTTAGGGTTGTGGGTACGTTAGGGTTGTGGGTACGTTAGGGTTGTGGGTACGTTAGGGTTGTGGGTACGTTAGGGTTGTGGGTACGTTAGGGTTGTGGGTACGTTAGGGTTGTGGGTACGTTAGGGTTGTGGGTACGTTAGGGTTGTGGGTACGTTAGGGTTGTGGGTACGTTAGGGTTGTGGGTACGTTAGGGTTGTGGGTACGTTAGGGTTGTGGGTACGTTAGGGTTGTGGGTACGTTAGGGTTGTGGGTACGTTAGGGTTGTGGGTACGTTAGGGTTGTGGGTACGTTAGGGTTGTGGGTACGTTAGGGTTGTGGGTACGTTAGGGTTGTGGGTACTAGGGTTAGGGTTAGGGTTAGGGTTAGGGTTAGGGTTAGGGTTAGGGTTAGGGTTAGGGTTAGGGTTAGGGTTAGGGTTAGGGTTAGGGTTAGGGTTAGGGTTGGGGTTAGGGTTAGGGTTAGGGTTAGGGTTAGGGTTAGGGTTAGGGTTAGGGTTAGGGTTAGGGTTAGGGTTAGGGTTAGGGTTAGGGTTAGGGTTAGGGTTAGGGTTAGGGTTAGGGTTAGGGTTAGGGTTAGAAGTTGGGGTTAGGGTT
>JAPMOS010000059.1:0-231788 GCA_027972325.1 Paratrimastix pyriformis
CCACACAGACACACAGACACACACACACACACACACACACACACAGACACAGACACACACACACACACACACAGACACACACAGACACACACACACACACAGACACAGACACACACAGACACACACACACACACACACACACACACACACACACACACACACACACGAACACACACACAGACACAGACACACACACACGAACACACACAGACACACACACACACACACACACACACACGAACACACACACACACACACACACACACACACACACACACACACACACACACACACACACACACACACACACACACACACACACACACACACACACACACACACACACACACACACGAACACACACACACACACACCACACACACACACACACACACACACACACACACACACACACACACACACACACACACACACACACACACACACACACACACACACACACACACAGACACACACACACACACACACACACACACACACACACACACACACCACAGCAACCACTACAACCACCACACCCCACTGCTTCTGGGAGGGCCCCGTGGGTGGCACTGCCCTAACGTTCCGATCTGTAGGCTCATTTGGGTGCCACTACACTTTTCCGGATCCACTCCCTGTCTCGGGGATGGACCGTTTTCTTCTCCCTTTCTCCCAACTCTGATCCCCCACATCCTCCACACTCCGGCCCTGTCGTCGCGTTCTACACTGTCGTTCGGCCTGCCCTGGTCGTTCGTCTACGTTCGTGGTGTTCCGCCCCGTTCCGTCGTCCCGCCCCGTCGTCCCGTCCCGTTTGTCCTGTCCCGTCGTCCCGTCCGTCGTTCGTTACGTCGATGCTCGTCATCGACACGTTAATCACACCCGATCGAAAAGGTCCGTACCCATCCTTTGTGTTTATGGCGTGCCCTCTCTGGGAACTTCCCACCGTGTCGCAGTCTCCACCATGGGTGGATGTTGGTGCTTCAGTGCGTTTGTTCGTGTGGTGATATCACGGCATACCCCCACCGCATGACGCTGGTCTGGCGTCCACTTCACGCCCTGTTCGAGCCTGCCCCTGTCCTTCTGATGCTGCCGGCCTGGCCCCAACGAGTGTCTCTCCGCCTCCGTGCCCTGCCGTTCGCCGTTGCCCCACCGTCAGCTCCTCTGGTCCCCGTTCGCAGCAACCAGCCCCCGCTCGTTCAGCCACTCCCAGCAACCCCTTCTTGCCATGCAGCCTGGGCCTCTTCCTGCCGTGCAGCGCCTCGCACCGGCCAACCCGGCTGGTGCGCGCCTGTTGGTGTCCCTGTTCACACCAACTTGTCCCTTTCATCGTCCTTCTTGCTTCTGCTTCTGTACAACACACATTCGTCAACCATTCCTGCTCCACTTCCGTTGAGGTGTGTGAGCGGTCCGCGGTTGAGTCCGTTCTGCCGGACATCCCCTCCTCCCCTTCCTCCGTTCCGCTCCGTTCCGTCCGTCGCCTTGCCGTTCGCGTTCGACTTTTGCCCCGTTCCGAGCGTTGCCTTGCCGTTCTTGTTCGAGATTTTAATTCATGACTCGTCACACCAAAACAACAATCCGTCGGCATCACGCCACCGCTTTCGTGGTACGAAACGGGAGCGACAGCAACAACAGGTTACGTCGCTCCCCTGTCTGCCCTCGGGGTGGCAGGTCGCTTTCGTCGTCGCGTGGCCACGGGTTGTCGTTCTGATGATGATGCGAAACTTCCTACTAACGGATCTGGGCCTCGCCGCTCCCGCGGCTCCTGGCATGGCTTCAACAACCCCGCTCCAAGTTCGTCACGCTCGCGCAGGCCCACTCGCGAGGCCAGCCTCAGGAGGCCAACCGCACCCGCCCGCAACCACGCAAGATCCAACCTCCTTCCGACCCGCAGCACTTCTGCGCGGTCTTTGCCAGTCCGATTTGATGCGCTCCTTTTTCTCTCCCTACATCCCCGACAGACAGGACTTCTTTTCGGCTGCCGCCACGCTGAGCAACGAACTGCCCACGTGCGCTCACTGCCTATACTCGGACAAGGGGACTTCTCACTTGAGGTCGTCCGTCACGTAGCAGTGAACCGGTGCCGCCTACCCTGCTTGGCGCTTCATCCTGGCCACGTGGGCAGGCCTTCTTCCAGCAGGCCCTGGACAAGGCTCGGGCCATGCTGCTCGTGGATGGCACCCACTGGCGAGCTCTCGTCACTCGCGCTCTGAGCTGGTGGATCATCGACAGCTCTAAGCGCGTAGAGGAGGAGGTCAGGAACATGAAGGCCTTCGTCACCTCCTTCCTCACCAGGCCCAAATCGCATGCCGCGGCGTTCCTTCATGGGGTCCTGCTGGTCCACCCCTACGCCGCCGAGCCCTCACCCTGGGAAGCCCTGGATGTGCCTCCCTCGCCACCCGGCCCCTCCTCAGCCTCAGCCTCAGCCTCAGCCTCAGCCTCAGCCTCAGCCTCAGCCTCAGCCTCAGCCTCAGCCTCAACAGCAGTCGCAACCCCAACCTCAACCCCAACCTCCGAAGCCTCAGTTGCAACCGCAGCCCCAACCACAGCCCCAACCACAGCCCCAACCACAGCCCCAACCACAACCCAACCACAGCCCCAACCACAACCTCCGAAGCAGAAGCCACAATCTCCGAAGCAGAAGCCACAATCTCCGAAGCAGAAGCCACAACCTCAGTCTCCGAAGCCGAAACCGAAACCCCAACCCCAATCCCAGCCCCAACCTCAGCAATCAGCACCTCACCCCTCTTCAGCACAGCATAGCCGCAGTCGGGGCTCCGTCCGGGGCCCCAAGCGACGCGACGACAAGGGAATGGTGGCACCGGCTCCTTGCGTGGATCGGCGGGGCTCGAGGCCGCCGCCCTCGCGCTTTCCCTGGGAGGCACGGTGTCATCGGACCCTGAGTCTCCGTCGCCTGCGCGCTCCAGCCACAGCAACGAGCACCAGCACCAGCACCAGCACCAACAACAGCACCAGCACCAGCACCACACCCTTCACCCCAACGCCGCCACGGCCGTCGCCGGCGCCGCTCTTCTCCAGCCCGGGATGGTCACTCCCGTACGTGCTCCCCGACGGGCCAACCCGTCGTCCCAGTCGCCAACCCAAGACGCGCGAGCGGTCGTCCCGGCCGCCCGCTGCACGGGTCGAGAAGCGGAGCCGTCCACCGTCACATGTGGATCGCTCTGCCTCGCAGCAGCCTCCCGAACTGCTTCCTTCTGCCCTCCGGCCGGAGGGCAGTCGGCAGTCTTCTCACGCGAAGTCAGGCCGCTTTGACTGGGAAGAGCACCGGCGCTACAACCTGCAGTTCTACCAACACAAGCAGTACCGCAAGGCACGGCTTCGCCTCTTGCGGGAAACCATGCAGCGGGGTCAAGGCGCCTCCCCACCGCAGCCAGGACGGCCACGGAGGCGCTTTACCAGGACAAGGACCCGCTGGGCGTTGACGGCGTCATCTACGTCATCGTCCACATTCCTCGGGATCCTTCTACGTGGGCCAGACCATCAACAGCGCCTTCCACCGCTTCAAGCAGCACTATCACGACCGTGCCGTCAGGGGCCGACGGCAGGCCGCAGCCCACCTCCACCGGGCTCTTCAGCCCGACAAGCTGCACCAGTTCGTGACGTTCCCCGTCGAGAAGATCCCGCCCGAGAGCTACCAGGGGAAGGGTGCTCGGACCGATGAGATCGCAGCATTCCGCCGTGTCGCCACACCTCGCGAGGCCCACTGGATGGAGGTCCTCAACAGTGTCCAACCGCACGGCTTCAACGTGAACTACCCGGTGACCGCCGACGGACTCGACGAAAGCCGCGCCCGCCACAACGCCTCCGCAAGCCGCCCAAGCCGGATGATGCAGCATCTCGGCCGCCGCCGCAGGGGACCTCCCAGTCACGCACCGGGACGACGGCAGTATCGCCGTCGACACTCGGCCAGGCCCGCACGCCACCGTCCGACGTCGCGTGAGCCAGCTCCTGGCCACCGAAGCAGCAATGCTCCCACAGGCCGTGAATGGCTGGGCCTTCCAGACTTGCAGCTCGACCCTGCTCTGGATGGAGGAGCACATCCCACGCCCCTGGCGCAACAAGGCAGTCCGGAAGGTCGAGGCTACCCTCCGCACAGCCACTGATGAAGGCCGGCCGCGCCAGGTCAACCAGCCGCAGGAGAAGAAGGGGACTTCATCTGCATCCACCACACGCACGAGTTCATGCGCCTCACGGGCATCCGACGGGTCCTCCACGACCCCGAGGTGGTCGCACTCACCCGCAAGGACAACGACGACCTTCACGTTTGCGACCGGCTTTGCCGCCCCTCCGCTCGGTGCTCACCAACCACACCGACGTCTGCCTCAGCCTGCCCGAACAGGCTGCAGTGCTGCCGAGTCCCGAGGACTGCCCGTGCCGCAAAGTCTTCCCCGACTGCGCGGACCTCACCACAGATGGCCACGTCTGCACGGTGAACTACTCGCTGATCAAGCACGAGGGACTGCGCAAACTCTTCGAGCAAGGGCCAAATTCCGCTTCAACAAGCCCTGCAACGAGATCATCCCAGCCCTGCGAGCCGGCCTGGACGAGTACCTCGCCCGCCAACGCTGGGAAGCCAACGAGCAGGCCGCGCGGTGGGCGCAGGCCATCGTGGACCGTTGCCAAGCCAACCTCGAAAGGCCCCCACGGGCACACGCTGCAACCACTCTTCACCGGCTGGAAGACCGCCCTGTCTGCCCTGCAGGAGCACCTTGTGGTTTGCCCAGTGGACAAGGCTCAGCACGACCTCGGCCTCTGCTGCAAGGCCTGGTACGCGCACCAGATGACGACGGAGCTCACCCGGGCCGCGACCTACACCACGGTCACGGGGCGGGACAAGCAGGCTATCCTCAAGGACCACCAGGCCTTCAACACGAAGCTCGACCTCCACCACGCCTGGAACCTGCCCTACCTGTACGGGATCCCCAAGCTCCACAAGAGGCCCATCAAGATGCGCTTCATCGCCGGGGTCTCCGCCCGGACGGACCTGGCCACCAAGCCCGCCAACACCCAGGCAGCACCTCCGCCACGTCGGGCCCCAAGCCCGCGTGCTCAACCACCAGTGTTTCGGAGCTGCTGGTGAAGCTTCTGGGCCTCGTCGTCACGGCTCTCCGGGAGAAGGACGAGCAGGCCTTCAAGGAGCACGGCCGCCGCCGGTTCGTCATGATCGAGACCTTCGAGGAGGCCGCCCTGGACCTCAAGCAGAAGGCCGACTCCCTCAGGGTCCACAAGCTGGTGCCGCGTACGTTCGACTTCACCACCATGTACACCCAGCTGCCTCATGACCGCCTCATCGCCAACGTCAAGAAGGCCCTGGAGGAGGCCTTCGCCTGGGCCGCAACCAAGCACGCCCGCACGACCCGCTCCGGGGCACCGCTGGGTCTAACACCGATCGCCTGGGGCAACAACGGCTTCTCCGTCGAGGACGTCACCGGCATGGTCGAGTTCGTCGTGCAGAACACGTACGTGTGCAACGGGCCCATCATCCGGCACCAGGGGGTTGGCATCCCCATGGGCACCAACTGCGCGCCCCAGTTGGCCAATCTGTACTGCTACGCCATCGAGGCGGACTTCGCGGACCGACATCCCGAGGTCACCCACGAGTTCACCTACAGGTACATCGATGACATCCTGACGTTCCACCCGGTGGAGCACCTGCCCGCCCAGCAGGACTACGGCATGCAGTACGCCGAGACGACCCAGCCGGACGGCAAGTGCGTCTTCCTCGGCATGCAGATCGAGGTGGCCCAGGGACGGCTCACCATCTCGGTCGCGGACAAGCGGGACACCTACCCGTGGCCCGTCATGCGGTACCCTCGTCAATCTCCAACATCCCGCTCCACCAACTGGTCGGCATCACCACGGGGCAGCTGGACCGCATCTCCGCCATCAGCAGCAACATGAAGGCCTTCAAGAGCGGCGTCCAGAAGTACGTGCAGCAAAGTCTCGACCGTGGCCACAATGTACGGGGCATTGTTCGAGGCTGGAGCGTCTACCTGCAGGACCGCTGGACTGCGAACGAGATCCGCTCCTACCGCATCCGGAGCTGGTTCCGCAACATGTGCATCGCCTCCATCCGAGCACGGGACTCCACAGCCAGCATTCCGCCCCAACTCCGTCGCAAGCCAGCGAAGGACGTCGAGCTCATGGCCAGCCAGCAGTCTCCTCACCTGCCGGCACAACAACAGCCTCAAAAGGGGCCAGCACCCACAACAACAGTCTGAGTTTACGGCGAGCTTCCGAGGCCCCTCAGCCCGAGGCCCCAGCACCGCAGCCCGAGGCCCCAGCACCGCAGCCCGAGGCCCCAGCACCTCAGCCTGCCCGCAACCGCAGGGTTCCACCCCGCAACCGCAGGCCGCTGCACCGCAACCGCAGGCCGGAACACCGCAAACGCCTGCAGGCCCGGCAACAGCCGCGTCTGCCCAACCAGACCGCGGCGACGGGATCCTCCCAATCCCGGAGCGCTTCCTCAAGCTGCAGAGGAACCTCATGCCACCGCCACCCCTCCGGGAAGGGCAAGGCCGAGCCAAAGCCAGCCGCCAAACAGCCAGCCAGCCAACCACCAGGGGCTCCGCAGACCCCGAAGCAGGAGATCGCCACCCGCACTCCTCCTCCGGTGAGTCATCATCGCCCTCCTCCTCGCAGGCGTCGGCCGACCCAACTGCAACACCTCCCACATCGCCACCAGCCCGCAAAGCGTCCGCCCCTCCCCGTCGGCATCCGAAGGGAGCTCCAGCAGCAGCAGCGACAGTGACGGCAGCGGCAGCGGCAGTGGCCGGAGCGGAGACGACAGCGAGGACAACAGCGGGGACGACGACGAGGAGGCCAGCGAGGAGGCCTCACCCGCACCCGCATTGACACGCACTGCATCGGCGCGCACTGCATCAACACGCACTGCATCTGCCCCCACGGCATCTGCACCCACGGCATCTGCACCCACGGCATTTGCACACACAACATGCGTGACACCTCCACGTCGCACCCGAGCATCGGGCAGGGCGGTCCTCCCGAAACACGTCGTGGCCTTCCAGCCCGACGACCCGTCGCTGCACGGGCTCTCGGTGAGCGAAATTGTGGCAAAGGGCATCACAGCGGGCATTCCGGAGAACGTCTGCCCGTTCTGTTGCGGGATGTTCCAGTCTCGCAAATCGGTGATGGCCCATATGCGGAAGTCCCACAAGGACTACTAACGCAGCCACACTGAGCACATGAACTGTGCGATGATGTACATCACCACAGCAACCACTACAACCACCACACCCCCATACTGCTTCACCTGGGAAGGGCCCCGTGGGTGGTGGCACTGCCCCTAACGTTCCGATCTGTAGGCTCATTTGGGTGCCACTACACTTTTCCGGATCCACTCCCTGTCTCTCGGGGATGGACCGTTTTCTTCTCCCTTTCTCCCAACTCTGATCCCCCATCCTCCACACTCCGGCCCTGTCGTCGCGTTCTACACTGTCGTTCGGCCTGCCCTGGTCGTTCGTCTACGTTCGTGGTGTTCCGCCCCGTTCCGTCGTCCCGCCCCGTCGTCCCGTCCCGTTTGTCCTGTCCCGTCGTCCCGTCCGTCGTTCGTTACGTCGATGCTCGTCATCGACACGTTAATTACACACCCGATCGAAAAGGTCCGTACCCATCCTTTGTGTTTATGGCGTGCCCTCTCTGGGAACTTCCCACCGTGTCGCAGTCTCCACCATGGGTGGATGTTGGTGTCTTCAGTGCGTTTGTTCGTGTGGTGATATCACGGCATGCTACCCCCACCGCATGACGCTGGTCTGGCGTCCACTTCACGCCCTGTTCGAGCCTGCCCTGTCCTTCTGATGCTGCCGGCCTGGCTCCAACGAGTGTCTCTCCGCCTCCGTGCCCCCGTTCGCCGTTGCCCCACCGTCAGCTGGTCCCCGTTCGCAGCAACCAGCCCCGCTCGTTCAGCCACCCCAGCAACCCCTTCTGCAGCCTGGGCCTCTTCCTGCCGTGCAGCGCCTGCAGGCAACCCGGCTGGTGCCGCCTGAACTCCCTGTTCACACCAACTTGTCCCTTCACATCGTCCTTCTTGCTTCTGCTTCTGTACAACACACACACAGACACACACACACACACACACACACACACACACACACACACACACACACACACACACACACACACACACACACACACACACACACACACACACACACACACACACACACACACACACAGACACACACACACACACACACACACACACACACACACACACACACACACACACAGACACACACACACACACAGACACACACACACACAGACACACACACACAGACACACACACACACACACACACACACAGACACAGACACACACACACACACACACACACACACACACACACACACACACACACACACACACACACACACACACACACACACACACACACACACACACACACACACACACACACACACACACACACACACACACAGACACACAGACACACAGACACACAGCACAGACACACAGACACAGACACACAGACACACACACACACACACACAGACACACACACACACAGACACACACACACACACACACACACACACACAGACACACACACACACACACACACACACACACACACACACACACACACACACACACACACACACACACACACACACACACACACACACACACACACACACACACACACACACACAGACACACACACACACACACAGACACAGACACAGACACACACACACACACACACACACACACACACAGACACATTTTTTTTGAAAGAGAGACACCGCAAGAAATGTAGGCACAGTCCACGAGGGAAGCGCCATAGTCAAGCAGTGTCCACCAAGCCAACATACGCAAGCAGGCGGCAGCGAACAAGGGTCAGTCAACGGCAAAGCGCTCAGGCGGAAGAGCACGTCAACATCCGAGACCGGAAATCAGGGACCCACAAGGGATCCGTCACATGGTGTGGATGGACAGCTCACGCTCTCACCACATCGCACGGCAGCAGCATGTGTCGCGCCAAAGGGTCCCCGACACAGGCAAGACAAGGGGCAATCGGAGCATATGACACAGACCTTTTCGATTGGGTGCGCAAGTAGAATGTCGATGGCGAGCATCGACGACGGACGGGACGGGCAACGAACGGGACGGGTCGGGACGGGACGGCGCACCAGGGACGGGACGTAGGGGCAGCACGACCAGGACAGGCCGCACGTAGCACAGAGGGGCACGGTGAAGAACGGGACGGACGGGACGGGACGGGACGGGACGGGACGGGGCCGGGGTGTGGAGAGTGTGGGGGAGCAAGTAGGGACAGGACGAAGAAAGAAAACGGTCCATCCCCACGAGACGGGGAGTGGATCCGGAAAGTGTAGTGGCACCCAGAATGAGCCTACTGATCGGAGCGCTAGGGGCAGTGCCACCACCTCCGGGGATCCCCCGGCCACACACCACCACGGGACGGGACGAGCAAAACAAAAGGGACGAGCAAGGGGACGGGACAGGACAGGGGACAAGGGACACGGGTCAGGACAGGCAGCTGAGTTACAGATGGATCGCCCATGGGGTCCACACTTGGTCGCCCCGGGACAGGAAGATCCAGTAACTGCAGCGCAGGACAGTGTCAGAGATCGAGGTGGAGAGGGTTTTGGAGCCAATGCCCAGCAGCCGGGTCATGGCATGATAGGAACGTGTCAGGAACCCGATGGAGCCCACCTCGAAGGGGACCAGCTCCACCGTCCAGCCCTTCACCGCCAGGTCGCGGGTCAGGGCCAAATAGCGGGCTGTTTTACGCTCGTGTGCCGCACTCACATTGTGCTCCGAGGGGACTGTAAGTTCCAGGAGCACAATCTTTCAGTGTCTCCGAGCGCAGCACCAGGTCCGGGCGCTGCTGGGTGCCGGCACCCCCCAGTGCAGCATCCAGGGGAACACCATTCGGGAAATCGGGCAGGTCAACGTACATCACCCAGTCACGGGCCAGATCAAGTAAGCTCGGGGCGGCAGCAGCAGCAGCAGGGACGGCAGCAGGGGCGGGGACAGGGACATGGGCGCGAGGGGCGGGAGCAGGCGGGACAGCTGGAGCAGCTGGGGCAGGAACAGGAGCAGGAGCAGGGACCGGGGCAGGGGCTTTGGCTGCGGCCACAGCAGCAGCAGCCACGAAGCGGACACAGGCACGGGTTCGAGCCGGAGCAGCCGCAGCAACAATAGCAGCAGCAGTAGCAAGGGCAGGAGCAGGAGCAGGAGCAGGAGCAGGAGCAGGAGCGGGAGCAGGAGCAGGAGCAGGGGCAGGGACAGGGGCAGCCGCAACAACAGCAGCGGCCTTGACAAAGCGGATGCCCCGCTTGACGGGGGCCAGAGTGCGGGATTTCTCCACCTTGTCCCGGATCGCACCGGCAACCAGGGTCAAGACGTGATTGTGACGCCACGTGAATCGACCCTGCTCGAGTGCTTTCCCGCAGAAGCTCAAGATGTGAAAGAGCCCACAGTGCGCTTTCCCACACAGTGCGCAACGGTCATCCACCGTTTTCCGCCATCGGGTCAGGTTCAGAGGGGAGGGGACAGTGTCAAGGGTGGCATTCAGATAGAACTTGACAAGGGCCGGGGGCATGTCATAGATGAGCCGGCTCCATGAGAGGTCCTGATGCATGCACTCATCCCAGTGCAGAAACCGGCCCTGCACAGCCAGCGAGAGCAGGTGTCTCCTGTGTGCCTCGTTCTGTTCCTGTTTCACCACCCCAGGACCGCGTGCCGGTGCCCAGCCGCGTCCTCCTCGGGCTGGGGGTCCGCTTCTTCTTGCGGTCGGCCCCAGTCTGCCCGAGCTCCGTCAGACGGTTCAGCTCGACAGTCCTCTCGGCCGTTTCCAGGGTGACGGTCGGGCGGAACTCCGCTTTCGGTCACGGGACTCCACTCCCCGGATGTATGCATACAGGTCGTTGACACGCAGGTCCGAGGAGTGTTTCAGCAGGTGCGAGCGCACAGTGCCCATCCACACAGACACACACACACACACACACACACACACACACACACACACACAGACACAGACACAGACACAGACACAGACACACACACACACACACACACACACACACACACACACACACACACACACACACACACACACACACACACACACACACACACAGACACACACACACAGACACACACAGACACACACACACACACACACACACACACACACACACACACACACACACACACACACACACACACACACACACACACACACACACACACACACACACAGACACAGACACAGACACAGACACAGACACAGACACACACACACACACACACACGCACACACACACACACACACACACAGACACACACACACAGACACACACACAGACACACACACACACACACACACACACACACACACACACACACACACACACACACACACACACACACAGACACACACACACAGACACACACACACAGACACACACACACACAGCACACACACACACACACACACACACAGACACACACACAGACACACACACAGACACAGACACAGACACAGACACAGACACAGACACAGACACAGACACACACACACACACACAGACACACACACACACAGACACACAGACACACAGACACACACACACACACACACACACACAGACACACACACACACACACACACACACACACACACACAGACACAGACACACACACACACACACACACACACGCCCGGAGGCAGGGCTTTGAGAATCGCGCCCGCGGGGGATGGGGGACCTTTGCGTCGCTGGGCCGGGTGACCCCCGAGACATCCAGATCGCCCGAGAGCGACTCGCTGCTGCTCCGCGGCCCCGCCCGGCCCCCGCTGCCCACCGCGGGGCTTCGCTGGTCCGCCGCCGGCTGTGGCTGTGGCTGTGGCTGTGGCTGTGGCTGTGGCTGTGGCTGTGGCTGTGGCTGTGGCTGTGGCTGTGGCTGTGCCGGGGGCTGTGGCTGGGCTGGAACCAGGGCCTGGTCGCCAAGGTCGGCCGGGGCGGCGGACCACAATGTCATGACCACGGGGGCGGGCGTGGATGCGGTGGTGGTGATGGGCGCGAGAGCGGGAGGAGCGGTGGTGGTGGTGGTGGTGGTGGGGACCAAGAGCGGGGCCGTGGGCGAGGCGGGGCGGCTTGACGAGAGGCTGCCGGGTGGCGACCGGGTGCGGCCGAAGCCGAAGGGCGCCTGGGGCGGGGGGCGGACGGGGAGAATGGGATGTGTCAGGGACCGGTGGTAACATCCCCCCCCCCGACACCCACCGTTCATGCTGTGGGAGGGAGATCGGAAGATTCACCACTTCAACCGGCAGGAGGGGCGCGCATTCCAAGGGGGACGGGACGTGGAGGGTGGGTTGGGGAGCAGACCGGTGCAGGCGGGACGTTCGCCTCGCCGCCCAGCCCGGCCCCGAAGGCCGCCGCTGCCCCTGCGAGGAGGGCCGGGACGGGGACGGGTTCCGTTCTGGCCGGATGGATTCGCCCATGAGCCGAGTCCGGACGCGAGGTGGTGGAGGTGGATGCCGGCGCTGGTGGCAGCAGCGGTCCGCCAACCGGCGAGGCGGGGCGCGAGGCGGGTGCGGGCGAGGGCGGGCGGGAGAGCGACGCGCCGACCATGAGGTTCCGGGCCACGGGTGCGGGCAGGGCGGGGCGGGGGGGGGGATGGTGCGGGGCCCAGGGTGATGGAGGGCGAGGTGGCCTGAGGCGGGGCCAGGGGCGGCAGGATGGTGGTGCTGGGCCCGGTGGACAGGCACAGGGGCGGGGGCGTGCCCGGGACGGTGGTCGGGGTGGGCGGGGCCGAGAGGATGGTGGTCAGGGGCCGGGGCGAGGATGGCGAGCGGAAGAGCAGCGGGGAGGGGGAGGAGGAGGTCGCGATCTCGCGTGGCTCCTCGAGGCCCGGGCAGGCGGCCGTGGGGGAGAGGGGCGCCGACTCGGGGATGGGCGAGGACTGCCGGGGCAGGGAGATAGGCGAGGGGGGCGTGTGGGGGGGGAGGGCCGAGACAAGAACCGGCAGCCGGGTGCTGGGCGGGGTGGGGCTGCGGTTGGGCGGGCCGGGCGGGGTCGGTTGGACGCTGCTGCTGTGGGCAATGTGAGGAAGGATGAAGTGGGGAGGATGACGTGAGGGGGAGGGGTGGCAATGAAAAGGGAAGGATCGAACGAGGGGGTTCCGGCCGGGGGCAATCATTGTTTCGCATCACCACAGCAAGCAGCAAGCAGCAACCAGCAACCAGCAATTCCCGGCTCACTGCAGCGTGTCGGTGGCGGACCCTGATGCGGCCCCGGTGGCCGGCGACTCGCCCGCGTAGCCGCTGCACGATGGGGTTGGTGTCCGCGAGGACGACGAGCCGGTCGAGGTAAAGCCGCCCGTCAGGGAGGATGTGCTCTCGGCTGCCCCCGGGCCCCCGGCACCGGGCCCGAGCATCAGCGGGCTGGTGGTCTGGACCGAGAGGGGCGCGCCTTCCGAAAGCAGCGTCGCCACGAGCAGCTCGGCCGAGCCCATGATGCCCGCCAGCATGTTGTTGAAGTCGTGCGCTGCGGGGGGAAGGGTGAGGGAAGGGAGAGGTGAGGTGAGGGCAGGAATGATGCCCGCCAGCATGTTGTTGAAGTCGTGCGCTGGGAGAAGAGAGAAGAGGCGGCGCGATGGGAAGGAGATATGTTTGCGTGAAGGGGGTGGGGGAATGTGAGGGAGGAAAAAGGGAAGATGTCAGGGAGGGTCGGCAGGGGGAGGGGACGGATGGATGGGACGCGACGACGGACCGATGCCGCCGGCCAGCTGGCCCACCGACTCGAGCTTCTGGGCCTGACGCAGCCGCTCCGACAGGGCCGTCTGCTCGGTCACGTCCCGGAAGACCATCACCGTGCCCATGTAGCCCCCGTCCGGGTGCCGCATCGGGTTGAAGGTCACCGAGACCGTCCGCTTGGACCCCGCCCGGTTGGTCAGCACCAACGTGTCCGGCAGGTGGTCCCGCCGCGGGCCGCCGCAGGTGGCTTCAGCAGCGAAGGCCCGGGCGCAGGCGCTGGATTCGTCGCCCGAGGGGGAGCGCGGCTGGTAGCACTCCGGGCACAGGTTGGGGGTGGTGGGGCTCGAGGAGGACGAGGCGGCCGGCGGCGGGCGGTGGCGGTGGGGCGCTTGGCTCAGGACGCTGGGCGAGGGCGGCGGGGCGGCCAATTCCTGCACATGACCGCCCGACGTCATCATCCAACCATCATCGTCCAGTCATCATCCAATCATCATCCAATCATCCAATCATCATCCAATCATCCAACCATCATCCGATCATCATCCGATCATCATCCAACCATCATCCAATCATCATCATCCAACCATCATCCAATCATCGATACCCATCGTCCATCGGCCATCACCATCCGTCCATCCATCGCCCATCGCGCCATCACCGCCCATCATCACTATCCCCATCATCCAATCGCCATCATCATCCGATCATCACCACCATCATCCAATCGTCACCATCCCAATCATATCATTCAATCGCCATCACCATCACCACCACTATCATCATCATCATCATCATCCAGTCATCATCATCATCATCATCATCATCATCATCATCATCATCATCATCATCATCATCATCATCATCATCATCATCGCAGCATCCCCGACGCGCACGCACAACAACAGACCTTGAAAAAGGCCTCCAGGCTGAAGGGGCGCCCGTCGGGTTCGGCCAGGGCGAAGACGGCCGAGGTGGCCAGGGACTGGGCCTCGTACAAGGTCCACCCGGTGAGCTTCTCGGCAGGCCCGTTCATCCGCACAATCTCGCCTTGCTCGTCTGGGGCGTGGCAAAAATGGAAGGTCCACCAACCCCAATCCCAGCCAGATCACATGAGGGGGCGCATCAGAGGGTGGGCAAAGACTAAAGGCCACGTGCCTACCCCTCTCCCTCCCCACCCCTCCTCCAAGTTCGCTCGGCCGACCCTCCGCAGGCCCTCCCTTTCCCACATCCCCGACTCTGTCCACCCCCTGGTGTTTCCCCAGGGGAAGACTACCTCCCAGCCCATCATCCCATCCTCCCCCTCCCAAGCATCGCCATCCTCACCCCCCGCAGACCGGTCACCAGGACGGCGTCGGGGTAGCTGTTGATGGTGGCGGTGAGGTTCTCGTTGGAGATGGACAACTCGGCCACGGTCCGCTGGATGGAGCCGGCCATCGCATTGAAGCTGTCCATCAGGATCTCAGCCTCACGGAAGACCGCCTCGCCCTGGGGGGAGCCACCCGGGGTGGGAGAGGGCGGCGGAGTTGGAGAGGCGGAGTTGGAGAGGCGGGGTTGGAGAGGCGGGGTGGGAGAGGCGGGGTGGGAGAGGCGGGGCCAGTGCACAAGGGGGAACAAAGATCACGAAACCGGTGGTGAGGCGTGACGGGAGGGGGAGTGGGTTCGTGCAGGCGAGCTGTTTCTGGCCCTTGACAAAAACACAGACACATACGATACAGACGCACGACACATGACACACATGACACACATGACACACATGACACACATGACACACATGACACACATGACACACATGACACACATGACACACATGACACACATGACACACATGACACATGACACAGACGACACATGACACAGACGACACATGACACAGACGACACATGACACAGACGATACAGACGTACGACACACACGACACACATGACAGACACCCGAAGACCAGAGCAGATCCAGCACCGCAGGGGGGTGAGATGCCGGCGGACCGGGACGATGGGTGTATAGTCCCCGGCCGCGAGCCGCTCGACGCTGTGGGCGAGGGTGGCCATGGGCTGTGCGAGACGCGAAGCAACCAGCCAGCTCGCGATCATCCCGATCGAAACCAAAAGCAGTGCAAGCACACCGAGTGTCAAATACAGCGAGTGGACTCTACGGGGGGGATGAAGACGGAGGATCGTGGGCAGGACCCGGACCGGAGGCTCAGATCTCTGGTCGAAAGAGAGGCCCCGAAGTAGTAGGTGCGATTATGGGCGTCCTTGTAGGGGACGACTCCAATCCGTCCGGATCCAAATTCTGGTCGGGTGCAAGCTGAGCGGGCAGAGAAGATGATTGCAAACCATTGTCAAAGTTTGACACAGCTTCTCTCTGGCGGATCCGTGCAAGGCGAAAAGGCTTCCATTGGTTCTCATTGCGAAGAGGAGTAAAAAATGGCAAGGCGAGCGCCCTTGACGCGGTGATCACCCAACGATCATCGAGCTCCAACACACTGAAGACGTATTGAATATGTAAGGTCTCACAAAGGCCATCCAACATTGCCGCAACTTTTTCATAACGACCGGCCAATTCGGGCGTCGGAGCTGTGGGGAGCGAGTCATGATAGTCCGACATAAAGCTGTACCTCGTCGAGTAAAGAAGGCGCACCGGAGACGGAACATTACAAACCTTTGAACAGTTTTCGAGATGAGAAGGAGCTTGCTGTCCTCTTGATCAAGCAGCATCGCACTGAAGCGGTGCGAGAGAAACAGATACAGAACAAAAAGAGTCACCCCCACGAGGAAGGACAAACTCATGAATACTAGGGTGTAGAGTTTGGGCTTCTCCCTCCAGAACATGCGAGAGGTTCGCCCAAAAGAGCCGCGCAGGGGTCAGGAAGAGTGGCAATCACCAGGTATTATCCATCATCCGCGCCGCCCAGGTTTTTTGACTCCCTCCCCGAAACTGCTAACAAGAGCCAGACGACGTGGCGATAGGAAATACACAATGAAAAGCAGAAAAGGTCGACCCATGCAAAAAGGAAAACATGCAAGAAGAAAAAACGCGTCATACATAAAAAAGCCGAAACGGCTTGTGGTTGGAGAAGCGCACGCTCAAGTCACGTGTGGGGGCGATGATTCTCCACCCCAAGGTTTGGTAGGCCCAGCGCTGGGCCCTGGCGCCGATGGCGTCAGCAATGAGAGCAAAGCAGCTGGTGGTTGTGCTGTTGAGAGCTGGAGTAAAGGGGTGGGGTGGGGCGAGCGGAGGGGAGGAAGCGCACCCCGAGTCCGACTGGGTGCCGGACAGACTGCGGCTGGATGGTCGGGGGTGGGAGAGGGTGTGGGCGTGACGCGGAGCCGGGCCGTCTTGGGTGAGGGTGAGGCCGACGGGTAGCGGAGGGGAGGCAGGCGCATGGTACTGGAGGCTGTGGGGGAATGGCCACCCGAGGGGCTGATGGGCGGGGAGGCCGGACGGCCTGGGGGACAACCAGGTCGAGGATATTCAGATGGGCGTTGGGGTCCGGTGGGCCCCCAGGGGCGGCGGCTGGAGCCGGGGAGACAGCCGCGCCCTGACGCCTGGCCGACTGGGGGACAAGCACCGTGTGGACGACGGGCAGCTCGGCCATGGAGAGCGAGCGGGCGTCCAGCCGGCGGGTTGGGGGGGAGTGGTCCTCGGTGGTGGGGGTGAAGGACCCGGTGAGGAGGGTGGGCGGTCTGAGCAGGGTCGCGAGCGAGTTGGGGGTGATGGGCGGGGGGGCAGTCATGAACGACCCCCCGTCCACGGGCGAGATGGAGGACGGGGTGTGGGAGGCTGGGGTGGGAGGCATGGCCGGGGGTGTCGGCCGTGGTGGGCGAGACGGGGAGCATCAGGGCGGGGGCGGGAGAAGCTACCGATGGGGTGGAGACAGGGGGAACTCGACGAGAACGCGGGCCATCGGGTGTCGCGAGGGGCGGCTGAGGTCGAATGGGGGAGGCGGGCTGCCGGTCGTGAGGCAAAGAGGGAGAGAAAGTGGTGATGAAATGGAGAAAGGGAGGATGGTGGGCGAAATGGGCCGCTGTGGATGGGAGCAGAAGAGAAGATGGACGGGGATGGAGGAGGGGGAGGGGGGGGTGGATGGACGGAAGAAACGGGGTGGGACGGACCCGGAGCGGCGCAAGAGGGAGATTAGCCAAAGGAGGAGGAAGGTGGGAACGAGAGAGACAAAAGGCCCAGGGACCGGAGGGGAGGAGGGAGGGGTCTGTGGAAGACCAGGAGAATTGGGTCAAGAGCAAGGACGGAGGAAAGGAAAGGAAAGGGAATGGTGAACGGAGGAAGGGAAGGCGGACGAGCAGAGGCGGCCAAGGTCTTCTTCGCTCGGCAGCCTGGACGTTCAACTTGGGAGGCCGTGTGTGTGTGTGTGTGGGGGCAAGGAAGACATGATGAACGGGGAGGGGAGGGGAGGGCGCACCGGACCAAAGAAACCGTCCCAAAGAAGAGCCATCGCTTCAGCGCGCGTTTTTTCCGGACACTGGCGACCTGATGATGAAGGTGTGTGAAGTCCAAAGAACCAGAGGCACAAACAGACCTCTTTTTCGAGGCGGGTGAGCTCTGTCCCCAGACCGACGGTCTTCGACTTAAAGGACATAAAAAGCTCTGTTTGCCTACAGAGCAAATGAATGAGGGGGCGAAAGGGCACAACAGACTGGCGATGAAGATTGGCCAAATCACGGAACCGATATTCCCGCTCGGGTTCTGGGTTGGTTATTTCGTGTGCGATTCTTATGAGTTGAATGAGAGTTGGTTTGAGCCTTGTGACTCTGCAGGAAAAATGGAGGGAATGAAAAATGGTGAACAGACGCTCTGGTGAGTGACGACCAGGCCAGCAGGGAAAGAACAAGGACCCGCTCGGAATCTCTGGAATGAACTTGGTGGGCAAGTGACATGGCTGCTTCCTGGTAGTAGGGAGGATTCAGTGGGCGTTCATGCTCAAACGCAGACCCGGCAGCAGAGCAGCGTTTGGAGACCAACGTCCAGATCCCCTTGGACATAATCAATACTGCTCTGGAGATTTTGTACCAAAAACTGGTTCATTTAAGGCCGAACGAACATCCGGAAAAAAACGGGATGCCACCAGGTGGAGCTGCTTCAACACGAAGGATATGAGACCATTCAGGAAAATTTGAATTCCGCAACAACAACGAGGCATCGTCAAATAAATCAAACGGCACAACGGAGCTCTAACACGACGGAGATAGGCGGCACATAAGCTGTGGGCCGGACCATCCGTTACACGACGACACAGAAAGAAGGGGGGATTGACGCTCGGATTTACATGGTCGGAGCGGGGCCGGCAGGCGGTGCGGTTGGTGGAGGCGCAGGGGGTGCAGAGGCTGGAGCTTGGGTATCACTCCGGGATGTCGATGGTCCATTGCTCGTCGGGCGAGCGGCACGCGGAGGCTTCTCGAAGTGGTCTGTGAAGGCACAGAGAAAAGGAAATGTGTCAAAGAAGAGTCGATACCGGGGGGGACACCGGACTGAAGTCAGGGACGAGGGGCTTGAACCGAGTCTCTTTGGCAGTGAAGGGGAACGTCGGCTTGGCACCCACCCACTTCAATAATTCAGGCTCGACAAGGCGCGCCCACCGCTCGCGCTCCGTCTCTGGCGGTGGCCCCGCGCTCGGCGCTGGGGCGGGGGCGGCTGGCGGCGCGGCAGGCTTCCGGGGTTCTTTTTTGGCCGGCTTCTGGGAGTTGCTGATGGGGTGTGGTGGAGTGTCACAGGAGTTATTCCGGCGTTGGCGGGAAGCTCCCCGGTGACGGGACGTCACGGAGCGGGACCGGTGGGCGGGGGTCTTGGGGGGCACGGTGATGGTCGGCACCGCCGGGGGAAGGGCCGCCGAAGCGGCAGATGGCTGTGGCTGGCGCTCGGGGCATGGCGGGACTCTCGTCGAGCCATCAGCCGGATCAGAGCTTGTATGGCCCCGGCGTGGGCTGGTGGTGGGGTCGGCCTGGGTGGTGGAGACCTGGGGGGCCCGGGCCGTGGTCAGGTCGCGCATGGTCGAGGGGCACGGGGTCGGGTCGTGCAGCGGGGAGAGCCAGGGTGGGGGCGGCGGGGTGGCCGGCCAGGACATCACCTTGTTGGGTGGCACGATGGCAGCTGGGGTCATCCGGCTCAGCAGCATGGGGGTCAGCAGGGCAGGCCGGGAGAGAACCTCTGTACGGCGCAAGCGCGGGGGTGGAGAGGTGGGGGAGGGAAACAAAGGGGAGACAATGAATCACACTCGCTCGCCGTCTCGACCGCGCCGTCGCCGGCGTCCTTCTCTCGCACCCCGGGGGAGAAACGGGCGGAATCGGGTGCCAGGGCGGGGAAGGTCCGCAGACCCTGACGGATGCGTTCCTGGAGGGCCGCCTGGATCGGCTCCCACGCCCAGCGCACTTCTTGGGTCCGGCGAAGCTCCTCCAGGCACGTCCGAACCTCGCCTACGGCAAGTTGCACCCGGGCAATAGCCGCCGTCTGGTCAGGGCCAAGGGCCGCAACCACCCCCGAGGGCCGCAGGGCCAGGGCTGAGCGAAGGTCCTCGCATTCCATGGCCAAGCGGTCGATCGCTGTTGTTGGTGTTGTTGCTGCTGTTGCTGTTGCTGTCGCCATGGGCGGGGATGGCGGCGGGATGGGCAGAGACTCGACCAGGGGCGGAGCACCCGCGCCTGCGAACGGGGCCGCAGGCGGGGGCATGATGACCAGCGGGGCAGGTCGGGGCAGCCTGCCCTTGGGCTCGGTGGGGGGGCCGCCCCACGGGCTCTTGTCCAGGACGGAACCCGTCGGGGTGGCCAGGTCGGCACCCTCCCCACCCAGCATGCAGGCTGTGCCCGTGGGCGAGAATGGCGTCATGGGGGTCATGGGGGTCATCGGGGTCGGGGGCGGGAACCGTGGCGACTTGTCGGTGGGGGCCGGGGCGGCCTTCTCAATGGGCGCCGTGTCGATGCCGTGGGTCTTCAGTTCCTCCTTAAATCGCTCTGCCCGGGCGCGCCACTGACAGGCGAGCTCCACGTATGACTCGGTCCGGCGGCGCTCCATGGCCCGGGCCTCCTTCTCCCGCTGGGCCTGGGCCACGGCGGTGCGTTTGATCTTGTCAGAATCGGCCAACTGGACGTAGGAAGAGCGCGTGGTCATGAGAGGTGAGTTCAGCGCTGGTTTAGAACGGGGAGGTGGGTGAAACTGAGGCGCGCGTCCATCTGTCCCATGCAGGGTGTCGCTCCCGGGGGGGATGGGAATGACGGACCTTCTTGCACGTCTCCAGGTGTTTCGTGCGAATGCCCGTGTTTTCGGTGCGCAGAGCGTTTAGCTCCGTCTGGAGGCGTTTGACATCCTGCCCGCCAGCCGCCTGCGCTGTCTGTGCTGCCTGAACTGCCTTGGCGGCCTTGGCCTGCTCGGCGCGGCAGTCGGCCAGCAGGCGGCTCTGTTCCGCCGCCATGGCCTGAGGGGCCGACGAAAAAAAAAAAGATACATAAGAGAGGAGCACGCCATCAATCGCTCAGTCATCATCACCCAGTCTCATCATCACCCAGTCATCATCACCCAGTCATCATCACCCAGTCATCATCACCCAGTATCATCACCCACCCAGATCATCCTCCTCCTCCAGATTATCATCATCATCAGCCAATCATTAGAATCAGGTCATGGCGAACGGACCGCGCGCTGCTGTTCGGCCTCGGTCTCCTTCTGCCTGGCGGCCGCCTCGAGGGCCTCCCGCTGCCTGTCGGCCTCCCGCAGGCGCCCCTCGAGGGCCGCCCGTTGCGTGTCGGCCTCCCGCAGGCGCCCCTCGAGGGCCACGCGCTGGGCCCGGCAGGCCGCCTCGTCGGCGGCACGCAACCGGGTGGCGGCCGCCTGGTGCTCCTCGATCTGCATCCGGCAACTGCACGGGTGGGGGGATGGATCAGAGGTGTGTGTGCGTCTGTCAGTTGGGACGGGCAGGTGCCGTGTGGGGCATGAGTGCGGTCGTTTTACAGACGTTTCCTTGGCGGCGGCGAGGTCGGCCAGCCGGCCAGCTGCTGCCTCCGCGGCAGCCCGGGTCGTCTCCGCGACCGATGCCTGCGCAATGAGGGGTGGGGGGGTGTAGGAGCAGATGAGATCATGTGTGGCGGGCGCCAGAAGCCAGAAGAGGGTCGAAACGCGCATCCTACGGACCGCCTGGAGTTTCAAGGCCTCCACTGCGGCGGCGGCCTCGAGGGCCAGAATGTGGGCGGCCCGCTCGTGGGCGACCAAGACCTCGTCGCACTGGGCGGCCTGCAGGGCCCACTGGTCGATGGACGACTGGGCCGAGACCAGCTGCTCCCGCAGGCAGCCGGCGTCCTCCCGGGCGGCAGCCAGATCGACCCGGAGTCCCTCGGCCGTGGCCTCCAGTGCGCCCACGCGCGCCTGGGCCGCCTCGGCCGCCTCGGCCTGCAAGATGGCCTGGGCCTGGGCCTGGGCCCGGTCGGCTCGCAGGCTGCCCAGTTCGGGGAGCAGCCCATCCTTGACTGAGACCAGGGCGTCGTATTGGGCCTGCGTGGCCATGTTCTGCCCCTGCAGGACCTGCTGGGCGTGCAGGGCGGCGGACAGCCGGCTGGCAATCTCGTCCCGGGCGGCCGCCAGCTGGTCGCGCTCGGCCCGGGCCTCCTGAAGCTGCAGTCGGGTCCGCTCGGCCTCCGTGGCCACGTCCATCAGGTTCTTCTTGAGGTCGGCCTTCTCGGCCCGGAGGACCTCGAGGGCCTGCCGGTGGCCCTCCGCCCGTTCGGCCACCTTCCGGCAGAGGGCCGCCTCGCACTCCTCCAGCCCCCGGCGGGCCGTCTGCAACTGGGCATCGCGGGCCTTCAGGGTGGTGCCAAGCACGGCCACCCGGGCCTCGAGCCGCTCCGTCGCGTGTCGTTCATGACGGAGCTCGTGCTCCCGCTGGGCCAGGGCCGCGCAGGCCTGGGCGATGGGGGTCTCCAGGCTCTTGACCTGCCGCTCCCGGTCCCGGACGGCCGCATCCAGGGTGGCCGCCAACTGCCCCATCCCAGCCAGGGTCGCCTCGGTGGCGGCACGGCAGAGGGCCTCCTCGGCATGCAGGGCCTGGGCCGCGGCAAGGTCCTGACCCAAGGCCACCGCGCGCGCCTCCGCGGCGCGCAGGGCTGCGTCGCGCTCCTGGAGCACGTCTTGGGTGGCCTGCTGCAGGGTCGCCTGGTGGTCACGGGCCGTCTCGGCACACAGCAGCCGACCGTCCAGGGCGGCCAGGTCGGCCTGGGCACGGGCGAGCTCCGCGCGCAGGGCGATGACATGGGCGCACAAATCGGTCGGCGCGTCGCCGCTCGGGAAGGCCGCCTGCAGGTCGCCCCGCTGGGCGGTCAGGGTGGCGCATTGCAGTTCCGCACCGGCCAGCTGGGCTTGCAGGGCAGTGGCCCGGGTGGCAGCTGCCTGCAGAACATCCCGATGGGCGCGTTCCTGTGTCTGTAGGCAGCCAGCCAGGCTGCGCTCGGCGGCCAGGATAAGCGCTGCCTGTGCCCGCAACGAGTCGGCCTCGACGGCCCCAGCCCGGGCCCGGGCCGCTGCCAGCTGACCCGCGCACTCGGCCAGCCGTCCTTGGTCGACCTGATGCTGGCGCTGGGCCGCCAGGAGCTGCTCGGACCGATCGGCCTGCAGCCCGGCCATGCTGTGGGTCAGCCGCTCTGCGGCAGCCGCCAGGGCCACCTGGTTCTGGGCGACCTCCGCCCGCCAGCGGGCAGCCTGGGCCTGGGCCTGAGCAAGTCTGGACACCAGAGCGTCCCGCTTGGCCTCGGCATCTGCGCGCGCGAGCTGCACACTTGCGAGCTGGTCCTGGGCGTCTTCGAGGCGCCCGCGGGTCGTGGCGCCCTCTGCAACAGCATCGCCGAGGCTTGCCTCGAGTTGGGTCAGGCGCATCTGAAGCCTGGCGCGCTCGGCCACCAGGGCGGAGGCCTGCGACTGAAGCCGTGTCACGGCCTGTGCGGCCTCGGCCAGCTGTCCCTTGACGAGGCTCGCAGCCGCAGTTTGGGCCTCGCGCACACTCGCGGCGTGGGTCTGGCTGTCCTGCAGCTGGGCCCTGGCTTGGACAAGCTCGGCCTCCAGCGCGGCTCGGCGCCTCTCGGCATCATCGGCCTGGCGGGCAAGCTGGGCCTGGAGCTCGGCGCAAGCAACCTCGGACGCGACCCGCTGGGCCTCGAGGCGCTCCCTCTGGTCGAGGGCGGCCTGTTCGGCCTGGGCGAGGTGTTCGGCGAGCTCGGTGACCTCCTCGAGGGCCTTCGACTTGGCCCCGAGGGCCGTCTCGAGCTCGGCCCGCACGGCGAAGAGGTCCGTCTCGGCCCGGCCCAGTTTCTCCTGGGTAGCGGCCAGCTGGCTCTTGGTCTCTTGGCCCTCGTGGCCTTGCTCGGCCAGGAGGCGGCCAGAGTCGGCGAGCCGGGACTGCAACTGGGCGCACTGGGCGTCCAGCTCGGCTCGGGTCGCCTGCAGGTCGCTCTGGGCCTTGGCCACCAACACAGCCTGGTCCGCACGGGCCTGGTCAAGGGTCGCCTCGAGCTGGCGCGTGCGAAGGAGCGCCTCGGCCCTGGCGGCCTCGATGTCGGCCCGCTCCATGCGGGCCCGCTCCAGCTGTGTCTCGACAGATACTGCCCGCTCGCGGGCCTGGTCGAGGTCGGCCTGGGCCGCAGTCAGGGCCTGCTGGTGGTCGGCGCGAGCCTTGTCCAGATCGGTCTGCAGAGCAGCGGTATCGCGCTGGGCCAGCTCGTGGTCGGCACGGGCCTGGTCGAGCTGGGACTGCAGGGAAGCAACCGCGGCGGCTTGCTCGGCGCGGGCCTTGTCGAGGCTGGCCTGCAGGGCGTCCGCCTCCTGCCGGGCGGTGGCCAGGGCCTGCTGGTGGTCTGTCCGGGTCTGGCCGAGGCTGGTCTGCAGGGTGGCAGCCGCCTCCTGCATGGCGGCCAGCTCTGCGCGGGCCTTGTCGAGGTCGACCTGCAGGTCCACTTTCGCCTGTTGGGCCTGCTGGTGCTCGGTGCGGGCCTTCTCGAGATCGGCCTGAAGGGCGGCCATGGTTTGCTGGTGCTCGGCACGGGCCTGGTCCATGTTGGCGCATTGCGCCTGTCTGGCCGCCTCGGCCGCGGCCAGCTGCCCGTCGAGGCGAACCCGGACAGCCGTCAGGTCGGCCACCTGACCCTGGGCCACCCGGAGGGCCTCCTCGGCCCGCTCGGCCCGTGTGCGTGCCTCGGCCAGCTGGCCGCTGACAGTCGCGCACTGGGTCTCCGTGGCGGCCTGCTGCTGGCGGGCAGCGGCCAGAAGCCGCGCGTCTTGTCGGAGGGCGGACATCTGGGCCTCGGCGGCCGCGAGGGCCTGCCCGAATTGGGACTGGAGAGCCTCCGCGGCACGGAGGGCAGCGGCCAGCTCCGCCCGGGCGCTTGCAAGCTGGGTGGCCGTGGCCAGGGCCTGCTGCAGGGCTTGGGACTTGGCTCCCTGCAGAGCGGCATGGTCGGCCCGCAGGGCAGAGAAATCCTGCTTCGACCGAGCCAGGGCCTCCTCCCGGTCGGCAAGGCGCTGAGCCGTCTCGGCCAGCCGGCCGCGGGTCTGCTCCAGGGCCGCGGCCTGATCGGCTCGGGCGCGCTGTTCCTCGGCGGCCTGGGCCTGGGCGATTGCCAGCTGCGCAGCAGCCTGAACCTGATCGACACGGGCCTGGTCGAGGGCGGCCTGCAGATCGGCACGAGCCGTCAGGTTCTGCTGGGCCTGTTGCTGGCTGGCGGCCAGATCCGCCTGGGCGGCCGCCAGGAGGCGGGCCGTCTCTGCCTTCTCGGAAAGAGCAACCGCCGCCTCGGTGCGGGCCGCTTCCATGGCCTGCTGGTGGCTTGTGCGAGCTGCCTCGAGGTCGGCCTGCAGGGCGGCAGCCGTGGCACGAGCACCGGCCAGGTCGGTCCGAACCGTGTCAAGCGCCGCCGTCTGCTCGTCCCGGGCCGCCTCGGCGGCGGCCAGTCGGGATTGCAGCTGATCAGACTGGGCCCGTGCCGCGTCCAGGGCCTGCTGGGCCTGCTGGCACTCCGCCCGGGCCTTGTCGAGGTCGGCCTGCATGGCGGTCAGGGCCTGATCCCGGGCCGTTTCGAGGTCAGCCAGGGCCTGCTGGTGGTCCGCCCGGGCCTTGTCGAGGTCGGCCTGCATGGCGACCAGGGCCTGTTGGTGGTCTGTCCGAGCCATGTCCAACCTGGTCGGCAGATCGGCAGTCGCTGTCTGGGCGGCGGCCAGGGCCTGCTGGAGGTCGGCGCGGGTGGCGTCATGAGCAGCCCGCAGAGCGTCGACCTGACCTCGGGACGCGTCCAGTGCCTGCCGGGCCTGCTGGAGGTCGGCTCGGCTCTGGGTGAGGTCCGCCTGCAGGGCCGCGTAGCGGGTGTCCAGTTCATCCCGGGTCGCCTCGGTCGCGCCCAGCCGGGCCTGGAGCTGGTTGCACAGGGCGTCGGCAGCCTGCCGCTCGTCGTGGGCCTGCGCAAGTTGGGCCTGCAGCTGGACGCACAGGGCCCGGCTGGCCGCGAGGTCCGCTTGGGCCTGGTCACTTCGCACCCGGGCGGCGGCAAGCTGCGCCGACGTCGCCGAGGCGGCGGCTTGAAGATCGGCGCTCAGGGCGGCGCACCGGGCCTGCTGGGCGGCCAGGGTGGCGGCCAGCTCAGCGCAAAGGATCTCGCTGGCCATCCCCAACTGGCGGTTCTGTGCCTGTAAGCGCATCTCCGCCTGCTGCTGGGCGGCCCGCTGCCTCTCGGCATTCGCCAGGGCGTCTGCCGTCTTCTTGGCATCCCGTCGGGCGGCCTCGGCCTCGCCCTCCGCTCGCTCGGCACGGGCCGTGGCTGCGGCCAGGAGGGCCGCCTGCTGCAGCTCCAGCTCGGCCCGGGATTGGTTGAACTGGGCCTGGAGCGCCTCGTGCTGGGCAACAGCATCGGCCAGCTGTGCGCGGGCGCCATCCAGGGCCGCCTGGACCTCAGCAAGCCGGGCGTCACGTTCGGCCTTGGCGGAGGCCAGCCCCGCATTCGCGGCGTCCATCTGGGACCGGGTGGCCTCCAGTTCTGCCTTGGTGGCAGCCAGCTCATCACCCCGTGACGCCGCGGCCTCCCTGAGTTGCGCCTGGATTGCGGCAGCCTCGTTCTGCTGCTGGGCCGCCTCGGATCGCACCGCTTGAAGGGCGGCCTGGGCAGCCTGCAGCTCGCCCAGGCAGGCGGCCAGCTGGCAGGCCGTTTGGTCGCGCTGGGCGGCCCGTTCCTGGGACTCCTGGAGCGCCGCGCCCTGGGCGGCCCGGGCGCCGTCCAGGTCGGCCTGCAGACAGGCCAGCTGCTCGACCAGCCTGGCCCGGTCATCAGTCCACGCGATTGCATCGCGGGTCCGTGCGGCCGCGGCTGCCTCGTCGGCCAGCTGTGCCGCGGCGGCCCGGGCCTGGGCGCCCGCCAGCTGGTGCCGCATAGCGGCCAGCTCGTCCTGGGCCCGGGCAAGCTGCCCCTGTGCACCTTCCAGCTCAGTTGCCCGGGCAAGGGCAGCTGTCCGGGTCTGGTCCAGCTCGGCCCGGACCACCTCCAGTTCACTCGACCGCCCGGCCAGCTCGGTTCGGGCCCGGGTCAGCTCCCCATCCAGCTCCGCCTTCGCGAGGGCCGCCTCCGCGGCGGCCGTCTCCAGATCGACCACGCGCCCACGCGCGGTGTCCCGCTCGGCGGCGAGGGATTGCAACTGGCTGCGCAGGGACTCCTCCTGGGCCTGCAGTTCGCCAACACGGGCCGCGGCCTTGTCGACCTCGGCCTTTGCGCAGGCGGCCTCTTTTGTGGCCTCGTCCGCACGGCTCAGGGCCGCGTCTCGCTGCCGCGCCATGTCCGCGGCCTGATCACGGGCCTGGCTGGCATCCTCCCGGGCCGCGGCTGCCTTCTCGTCCGCCTGCCGGAGCTGTTCGAGCAGCCCCGCCACCTTGGCGGCCTTGCTCTCGAGGCCTGCCTGCGCCTCTGCCCGCGCCATGCATGCCTGGTCGAGTTGGTGCTGGGCGCGGGCCACGGCATCGGCAGCGGCCATCTGCTCCTTGTGGGCCCCGTCCAACTCGGCCAGGGCGGCCGCCAACTGACGGCCGATCTCGTCCTTCGACGCGTTGGTCTGCTGCAGTTCGACGCGAAGCTGAGTCTCCAGGGCGGCGGCCGAAGCCATGGCCTGCGCGTAATTGGCGTGTGCCTGGTCCAGCTGGGCTTGCAGAGCGGCAGCCTCCGCTCGGAGGGCCTCCATGTGGGCGGCAGCCGCATCTTGGGCGGCCGCCAGGGCCTGCTGGTGGTCTGCCCGGGCCTGGTCGAGGCTGGTCTGCAGGGTGGCAGCCGCCTCCTGCATGGCGGCCAGGTCGGCGCGGGCCTTGTCGAGGTCGACCTGCAGGTCCGCTTGAGCCTGCTGATCCTGCTGATGGTCGGCGCGGGCCTTGTCGAGGTCGGCCTGCAGGGCGGCCAGGGCCTGCTGGTGTTCAATGCGGGCCTGAGCAAGATCGGCCTGCAGGGCGGCCTGCATGGCTGCCAGGGCCTGCTCGGAACCCGCTCGGGCCCGCTCGAGATCGGCCTGCAGGGCGGCAGCCATCGTCTGTGCCGCAGCCAGGGCCTGCTCAGAGTCGGCACGGGTCCGCTCGAGATCGGTCTGCAGGGCGGCGCACCGACTGGCCTGCTCATCCCGGGCCGCCTCGGCCGCGGCCACAGCCGACCGGAGCTGCTCACACTGGGCCCGGGTCGCATCCAGGGCATGCTGGCTGGTCTGGCGCTCCTCCTGAGCGGCGCCGAGTTGGGTTTCAAGCTGCGCACACTGGGCCCGCGCCGCTTCGGCGGCCTGCTGGGCCTGAACCAACCCGTCGAGGGCGCTGGCAAGGCGGGCCTGGGTCTGCTCGTGGTGGGCATGCTCGGCCATGGCGACCGCCTGGTGGGCCGCCTTTGCCTCGTCGAACTGGATTCGCATGGCCGCCGCCTCGGCCTGGCGCCGCTCGAGCAGCCCGTCCATGGCTGTCGTCTTGGCGGCTCGGGCATCGAGCCGCGCCTGCAGGGCGGCCCGGTCGGCCTGGACTTGGTCGAGTTGGGTCCGAGTTCGGGCCACAACATCTTCCAGCGCCCGTGCGGCGGCCTTCGCCTGCCGATCAACATCAGCTGCCCAGCCCACCAGCGCCGCATCGAGCGACTCCTCGCGCATCCGGGCGGCGGCCCGTTCGGCGGCCTGGCCACGCACGGCAGCGTTCAGAGCGGCCTGCAGTCGACACACATCGGCCTCGCCCAGGTCGCGGGCGGCCTTCAGTTCCTCGCGCAGGGAGTTCGCGGCATCCTGGGCGTCGTACACCTGGGTCTGCAGCGAGGCCACCAGGGCCGTGGCGTTGGCCTGCTGGCGGGCGCACTGGCCCGTTCGCTCGTCGAGCTCGGCCACCGTGGCGGCCAGGTTCTCACGGCACTGGCCCAGGGCCCGGGACTGCTCGGCCAGCGAGCCTTCCAACTGGGCACAGAGTCGGGTCTTGTGCGCAAGGGTGGCATGCTTCTCCTCGCAGGTCAGGGTCCGCTCGGCCAGCGCCTCGCAGAGCCCGCAAACCTCGCGGCGCAAGGCAGCCACGGTGCCGCGGGCCTCGGCTGCCTCGGTCCGGGCGCTCGCCAACTCGCTCTCGCGGGCGGCCCATTCGTCACGCAGCGCCGATGAGCAGGCGCGGGGCGCGCCGGCCGGAGCCGCAATGGTCTTGGCCGGCGGCCGGCTGCTGAGGCAGGCGTCCACGCTCTCGCGCAGCTCCACCACCTCGGCCTCCAGAGCGCGTCGGTTCTCGGCGCGGGCAGACTCGGCCAAGACATCCTCGCACCGCACGGCCCACAGCATGTCCAGGGCAGCCCGGGCTTGTTCGTGCTCCGTGCGCAGGGCGGCCCGGTCCCGTTGGGCCGCCTCCAAGTGGGTGGCCACTAGGCCCGCCTGGGCCCGCGCAGCCAGGAGCCGCTCGTCGGCCAGCGCCTCGCGGGCCGCCGTCTCGGCTCGGCCCGCCTCGGCCAGGGCGCGCAGGGCGGCCATTTCAGCGGCGTGCACTTCGTGGGCCGAGTGCAGTTCCACGACGCGGCACTGCAGGGTCAGCCGCAGTCCGGCGGCCTCGGCCGCTGCCCCGCTGGCCGCGCCGAGGAGCCGCTCGCTGTCGAGCACTGCGCGGGCGCGGGCCGCCTGGAGGCAGCTGGTCTCCCGCTGAAGAGCGCCAAGACAGGTCTTGGTTGCGGTCAGCTGGGCCTCCGTGGCCCCCCGCTTGGTGTCAGCCTCCAGCAGAAGCTGATGGTCTGCAGCCACCTCGGCTCGGGCGGACTCCAGGCTCCGGAAGGCCTCGGCGCGCTCATTCCGGACTGCCTCCAGCTCGGCCTGGGCCCGGACATGCTGCGCCAGGGCCGCCTCGTTGTCCTGGCGGGACGTCGCCAGTTCGCCCTGCGCCTGCACCAGTTGGCTTTGCAAGGCAGCACACTGGGCCAGGGCCGCCTCGGTGTCCTGGCGGGACGCCGCCAGCTTGCCCTCCAGTTGGCTCTGGCAGGCAGCATGCTGGGCCACGGCAGTCGCGTGTTCCGCATGAGCCGCCTCCAGCTGTGCGTGCGCGTCAGCTTGTGCCCCCCGGGCCATGTCAAGGTCGGCCTGGAGGCCAGCGGCTTGCTGTTGGGATGCGGCCAAGTCGATCCGGGCCTGGTCGAGCCGGGACTGCAGGTCGGCAACTGAGGTTTGCGCGGCGGCCAGGGCCTGCTGGTGGTCGGCCCGAGCCGTGCCGAGGTCGGCCTGCAGAGCGGCAGTCTCGCGCTGGGCCGCAGTCAGGGCCTGCTGGTGGTCGGCCCGGGCCTGGTCGAGCTGGGCCTGCAGGGAAGCAACCGTGGCGGCTTGTTCGGCGCGGGTCTTGTCGAGGCTGGCCTGCAGGGCGTCCGCCTCCTGCCGAGTCGCATTCAGGGCCTGCTGGTGGTCGGTCAAGGCCTTCTCGAGATCAGTCTGGAGGGCGGCGCGAGTCGCATTCAGGTCGGCCAAGGCCTGGTCGAGTCGGGCCTGCAAGGCGGCCGCAACGCCTTGTGCCTGGTGGTGGTCGGCGCGAGCCTTGTCCAGGTCGGCCTGCAGAGCAGCGGTCTCGCGCTGGGCCTGCTGGTGGTCGGCGCGGGCCTGGTCGAGCTGCGACTGCAGGGAAGAAACAGCGGCGGCTTGGACCGCGGCCAGGGCCTGCTGGTCGGACTGCAGAGCGTCAGCCTGCTTCCGGGCCTGCTGGTGGTCGGCCAGGGACTGGTCGAGTCGCTTTTGCAAGGCGGCTACGGTGGCGTCGGCAGCGGCCAATGCCTGCTGGTGGTCGGCCAGCTGGGACTGCAGAGAAGCTTGTTCGGCGCGGGCTTTGTCGAGACTGGCGTCCGCCTCCTGACGGACGGCGGCCAGGGCCTGCTGGTGATCGATGCGGGCCTTGTCTAGGCCGGCCTGCAGAGCTGCGGTCTCGTGCTGGGCCGCAGTCAAGGCCTCACGGGCCTGGTCGAGCTGGGACTGCAGGGAAGCAACTTGGGCCGCGGCCAGGGCCTGTTGGTCGGCCTGCAGAGCATCGGCCTGCTGCCGGGCCTGCTGGTGGTCGGCCCGGGACTGGTCGAGTCGTTTCTGCAAGGCGGCTACGGTGGCGTCGGCAGCGGCCAATGCCTGCTGGTGGTCGACCAGCTGGGACTGCAGGGAAGCTTGCTCGGCGCGGGCCTTGTCGAGACTGGCCTGCAGGGCGTCCGCCTCCTGGCGGGCAGCGGCCATGGTTTGCTGATGGTCAATGCGGGCCTGGTCGAGATCGGTCTGAAGGGCGGCGGCCGTCTGTCGAGTCTGTTGCTGGTCGGCCAAGGCCTGGTCGAGTCTGGTCTGTGAGGCGGCTGCGATGCCTTGTGCGGCGGCCAGGGCCTGCTGGTGGTCGGCCCGAGCCGTGTCGAGGTCGGCCTGCAGAGCAGCGGTTTCGCGCTGGGCCTGCTGGCGGTCGGCACGGGCCTGGTCGAGCTGGGACTGCAGGGAAGCAACCGCGGCGGCTTGTTCGGCGCGGGCCTTGTCGAAACTGGCCTGCAGGGCGTCCGCCTCCTGCCGGGCAGTGGTCAGGGCCTGCTGGTGGTCGGCGCGGGCCTTCTCGAGATCAGTCTGAAGGGCAGCCATGGTCTGCTGATGCTCAGCTCGGGCCTTGTCCAGGTCGGCCTCAAGGGTGGCGGACGTCTGCCGCGTGGCATCCAGGGCCTGCTGGTGGTCGGCCGTGGCCTGATCGAGTCGAACCTGCAAGGCGGCTGCGGCGGCCGAGGCCTGCTGATGATCCGCCCGGGCCTTGTCCAGGTCGGCTTGTAGGGCGGCAGCCGCCTGCTGGGCCGCGGCCAGGGCCTGCTGGTGGTCGGCGCGGGCCTTGTCCAGGTCGGCCTGCACAGCCTGCTGACAGGTGTCTGCATCTGCCTGCAGCGCTATGCATCGGTTCTTCCACTCCGCTTCGGCGGCCGCCAGCCGCTCCGTGGCCGTCTGTGTGTCAGCCTGGGCTTGGCCAAGCCGTGCGCAGGCCTCGTCCAACTGCCGCTGCAGCGCGGCCTGTGCCTGCTCTGCCCCTGCCCGGGCCTCCTCGGCCTGGGCGCGGGCCGCCTGCAATTCATCACAGCGGCGCGTCTGCCCGTCTCGCTCGGCCTGCAAGCCCGTGCGGGCGTCCTGCAGCGCCTGGCGGAGCGAAGCCAACTCGTCCGTCCGTGCCGCACACTCCGCCTCGAGCCTGGCCGCCGCCTGGAGGGCCTCCCGGGCCTTGTTTGCATGGGTTTGCGCGGCCTCGCGGGCCTGGGCCAGGTCGGCACGCAGGGCGGCCGCATCGGCTTGGGTCGTCTGCAGCTGGGTGGTCAGGGCCGCGCGCTCGGCAGCGCCGGTTGCCAGTTGGCTGCGGGCCTCGGACAGGGCGGCCTCGTGCTGCGAGGATGCATCCTGGGGATGGTGGAATGATGGAATGATGAATGATGAAGCGCAGCACCAGTGACAGTGAGTGAGGGAACGCAGAGGAAACCACATGCAGACGGGGAACATAGAAGGGCAGGTCCTCCCCCAGGGATAGACGACGAACCTGCCAGCGCTCCTCCCCGCGGGCACACCGGGCCTCTGCCTCGGCCATTCGCTCATGCAGCGTCCCCGCCTGCGCCTCCAGGGCCAAACAGCGCTCGCGGGCCAGGATACTCTGGGCCTGGATGCGGCCCACGTGGCCGCCTTGCTCGGCCAGCTGCCGGGCGAGCCTGGTGGCGGACTCCTCGGAAGCCGCCAAATTTGCACGGTCCCCGTCGCGCTGTGCGTCCAGCCGCCCCACGGCCGCCTGCGTGGCCTCCAACTCTGCCCGGGCGCCGGCCAGCTGGGCCTCGGCGCAGAGGCCGCGCTCCCGCTGAACGGCCAGCTCACCCGAGATGGCTGCCAGGCGGCCCGCCAACTCTTCCGCGTCCTGCTTCGCGGCCTCCGTCTCCGCCCGGGCGTCGGCCAATTGGGCAGTGCGGGCGGCCACTTCGTCACGCGTCTCGCCCAGCTGATGCTCAAGGGCTGCCCGCTCCGTGGTCTGGGCGGCCAAGTCGGCCTGAGCGCTGGCCAGCTGTGACTCCAGGTCAGCCGCTGCGGCCCCCGCGGCATGCAGGTCGGCCTGCCGGGCCGCCAGTTGTGCGGCAAGGGCGTCGGACTCCTCGGCACGCAGGGCCAGGGCCGCGTGGGCCGTGGCCAGCTCGCTAGCCAGACGGGACTGGTCCCGGTCGGCCGCGGCCAGCCGGGCGGTGGCGGCCTGATTCTGGGCATCGAGCTCGCCCAGGCGGACCTCCAGGTTGGATACCAGCGCACCCCGGCGGGCGATCTCGGCCCTCTCGGCAGCCAGCTGCTCCTCGAGTGTGGCCTTCTCGAGGCCCAGGGCTTCGAGGGCCGACTGATGCTGCCGGGTGGCCTCGCGGGCGTCCGCAAGGGCCGTCTGGGCCGCGGCCAGTTGCTGGGTGGCCTCGGCCCGCTGAAGGCGGGTCTGCTCAGCGTCCTGACGCAGTTGGTCGGCCTGAGCGCACTGGGAGGCGAGGGCGGTCTCCAGGGCGGTGACCTGAGCTTGCAAGGAGTCGCGCTGGGTCTGCAGGAGGGAAGCGGACGGGAGAATTCGAAGGGCGATGATGAAACACGTGTGTCCGGCGGCGGGCCAGAGTCGTCAGACCTGCGCCTCATCCCGTGCGGCCTCGAGGGCGGCCACCCGGGTCTGGAGGGCATCCCGATCGGCCTCGAGGGCAGCCAGGGCGGCCGCCCGCTGCGCGAGGGTGCCCTGAAGCAGCTCGCAGGCATGTTGCGAGGCCGCCAGGCACTGGGCCGCGTGGGATTGCGCCCCCTGGGCGGCTGCGAGGTCCGCCTCGAGCTGCGCGAGAGAGCAGGTTGTTAGGCGATGAGCACCAACCCAGGCAACAGGGGAATGCTGCATCAACATCAGCAACACCAACATGAGCATCATCAACATCCAATCATCATCTTCATCATCGTCCTCATCAATGAGCAAGTCGCGGACCTTCGTCGTGCGCGCGGCCTGGGCCTCCCGCCCGGCCCGTTCGGCCAGGCTATGGTCCTCGGCAGCTCCAACCCGGGTGGCCAGCCCACATCCCCAGGCCAGGGCCCCCTCGGCCCCCAAGACGGCCTCGCCCCGGGCGCACGCGAGGGCGGGCAGTCCGGCTCGACCCCGGCTCGCCTCCCGCACCAACTCCTCACGCGCGTCGCGGCACATCGCCAAATCCGTCTCGGCCTGTCGCAGGGCGCGCCGGGCGATGTCCAGCTCGCCCTGCAGCAGCTGACGGGCCGGGGCGCAGCGGGCATGGGCCGCCTGGACGGCCGCCAGGGTGGCGAGTCGGTCCTTCTGGGCGAGGGCCTCCGTCCGGGCCGCCAGATGGAGCTCCTGCGTCTGCTGCAGCAGGCTGAGCGACTCGCGATGGGCGGCGTCCAGTGCCGCGAGCTGCTTCTCGGTGGTCGCCAGGCGGGCCGCCAGCCGGTCGGCCTCGACCGAGGATTGGTCAAGGCGGGCGGCCTGCGCGGCCAGGGTGACCAGGGCCGCCTCGGGGAGCCGCTATTCCCGAGGCAGAGAGAACGCCAAACAGCCACCCGAATCGATGAGATCTCACCGATAAAGGGAGGACACAAAACACAGGTACGCGATTCGGTGAGACCTCCGCCGATATGGGTGGGGAAGCGCATGATGAGCAAGCAGTTGTATGGCGCGGCGGCGGGCAACGGACCGTCTCGAGCAGGCGCGCCTCCCCGCCCGTTGTCGGCTCCCCGCCCAGGGCCGTCTCGGCCAGGAGCTGTGAGATCCGGGCCAGGGCCGCCCCGTCCCGCCCGGCCCTGTCCCGGGCCACGACCCCCTCGGCCTCGGCCCGCGCAGCCCCCGCAGCCTCGCGGGCGCGCGCCTCCTCCAGTGCCCGCTGAAGCTCGGTTGCCCGCTGGGCGGCCAGTCGCAGGGCCGCCGTGGCGCGGGTCTTCTCGTCCTGGAGCAGCCCCGCGGCCTCGCGGAGGTCCCCCAAGGCGCGCCGGTCGGCCGCCCACCCGCGGCCCTGGGCGGCCAGCTGGGCGGTGGCCTCCTCGTGGTGCAGATGGGCCCGGGCGAGCTGCTCGCCCAGGGTCTGCGCCTCGAACCGCAGCTCATCCAGGGCCACTTGGAGCGAGGGCCCAGCGGCACTGCTGCGTGCCCGCTGCTGGAGGTCGGCGAACAGGGCCTTGTCGGCCTCGTATGCCTTGAGGCGGAGCTGCAGGGCCCCGTTGGTGTTGGCCGTCAGGGCCGCCTGCTCCTCGGCCGCCTCGGCGCGGGCCAGGGCGGCCGCCGCCCGGCCCTGGGCCGCCACCAGCTCCTGCCGGATCCGGTCCACGTCCCCGCGGGCCGCGAGGGTCTCCGCCCCGGCCTGATCCGCCCGGGCGCGCTGGCTGGCGGCCTGCTGGCGGAGATTCTCAAGCTCGGCCTGCAGTTTGGCGCGGAGGGCGTGCTCCTGGGCACAGGCCGCCTGGGCCTGGGCCAGCTGGGCGCTCAGATGCTGCTCGGCATGAAGCTGTCGGGCTGCCTGGGCCTCGTTGTCCAGGACGGACTGGGCACGGGCGGCGGATGAGCCCTGGGCCGCGCGGGCGAGGGACTCGACTTCCTGGGCGGTCCGGGCCTGGGCACGGGGGGGCAGCAAGGGGTGGGGCGGGCAGAAAAAGAGGGATGATTGAATGGATGGTGGATGGTGGATGGTGGATGATTGGATGATTGGATGATTGGATGATTGGATGATGATGGTGGTGGTGTTGGTGTTGGTGGCGGCGGCGGTGGCGGGAGTGGTGGTGGCGGCGGTGGTGGTGGGTGGTAGGTGGGTGGTGGTGATGGCGATGCTGGTGATGCTGGTGATGATGCTGGTGATGATGCTTGTGATGATGCTTGTGATGACGCTGGTGATGATGCTTGGGATGACGATGATGACGATGCTGATGACTCATGAGGGTCCCCGTCCCGGACCTGCAGTGCGGCCATCTCCTGCGCGAGCCTCTCCGCGGCCCGGGTCGCCCTGCCAGCGGCCTCCTGCATCGCAGCCGCCTGGCGCGCGGCCCCGGCCGTCCCTGCAGCCAGCTGCCCGCGGGTCAACGCGCACTGCCGGGCATGCGAGACGGTCGCCCGGGCGGCAGCCACCAAGTTGTCCTCGGCCGCCAGGGACCACGATTCACGGGCCGCTTGCAGGTCGCGGGCCAGCTGGGCGCGCAGGTCGGCTGTGGCCTGCTGGTGCCGGGCCACGGTCTCGGCCAGCTGGGTGCTGGCGTCGGTGAGGGCCTGGGCGTGACGGGCGCGCAGGGCGGAGAGGACGTCCTGGGCGGCGGTCAGCTGGGACTGGGGGAGAGGGAGGGAGGGGTGGTAGGGGGTGGAAGGGACGGCCTGAGGTCTGCAGTTCTTCCAGCCATCACCATCCAAGCAGCAGCTTCCAGCCATCATCATCAACAGGCCACGGTGTCAGTGCCGGTGGTAGTGGGGGTGGTTGGGGGAGCGGGTGGATGCAGACCTTCAGGTCGGCGGCCGTCTTCTCCCCGACGGCGGCGGCCTCCTCGGCACGTGTCTGGCGTGCCGCGGCAGCCTCGAGGGCCGCGCCTTGGTCGGCCAGCTGCTGCTGGAGGACGTGAAGGTCAGCGGCCTGCCGCAGGGCCTCCTCATGGGCCTGCAGAAAGCAAGACGGGGGGGAGAGAGAATGGGGCAGGAGGACGATGAGGATGGGGGTCCACGTCCGGGGGAACTCAAGGACCCGGGGGTGAGGGGGCGAGGGGGATGTCGACAGGGACCTGTGCGGCATCCGCCCGCCAGCCCGCAGCCTCCCGCTCCGCAGCATCCAACATCACCGCCAGGCCGCACCGGTCCTCTCCGGCCATCCGAAGGCACTCGTCCGACCGGGCGGCCTGGTCCCGGGCCTCGCGAAGGGCCGCCTGGGCATCAGCACCCGCCTCTCGGGCCGCGACTAGGTCGTGCTCGCGCTGTGCCAGGGCCGCGCAGGCCTGGGCAATGGGGGACTCCAGGCTCTTGACCTGCCGCTCCCGGTCCCGGACGGCCGCATCCAGGGTGGCCACCAACCGTCCCATCCCGGCCAGGGTCGCCTGGGCGGCGGCATGGCAGAGAAGATCCTCTTCCGAGAGGCGGCGCTGTTCGGTCAGTTGGTCCTGGAGTCCACATGTCTCGGCCAAGGCCGCCTCGGCCTGGGCCCGGACATCGCACAGCCGGGCCTCCCGGGAGGCCGCATCGGCCCGGGCCTGGGCCAGCTCGGCCGTCACGGCACCGAGGGCCTCGCGCAGCTGGGCCTCCAGGGATGCCGTCTCTGTTCGAGCCTGGGCAAGCTCGGCTGTGAGCCGGTCCCGCTCGGCCGTCGCGGCACCGAGGGCCTCGCGCTGGCGGCCTTCCTCCTGCTGGGAGGCTGTGCGAGCTTGGGCCTGGTCGCCCATGGCCCGAGACATGTCAGCTTGCAACCGGGTTTCGGTGGCGCGGAGCTCGTCGATGGTCGCCTGGGCCCGGGCGGCCTCCTCGGCCTGGCGCGTCTGGGCCGAGGCGAGGACGGCCTGCAGGGCAGCCCGCTCCTCACCCACGGCGTCCCGGGCCCGTGTCAGTCTGGCCTCAGCGGCCTGGCTGGCGGCCAGCTGGGCCTGGACACTGTCCACCTGGTCGCGGGTCGCTTCCAGCTCGCGACGCAACTTGGCCTGGGCTGCGCCCCATGCCAGGGCCTCCTCCTCGGCCAGAACGACACGCGGCTGGGCGCACAGGGCGGCCGCCCCGTCCCGCGCCTCCTCGAGCTCGGCCTCGAGGAGGGCCGCACGCTGGACGGCAAGGTCCCGCTCGGCCTCGAGCTCAGCCACCGCGCGCCGAAGCGCGGCAAGTTCGGCGGACTCCGGGGATGGGGCTGGCGGGGGCGGCAAGGGACTCGCCCGGAAGGGAATGCAGATTGTTGTTGGTGGTGGTGTTCGTGGGGCTGCCAAGACCACGGGCGTGGCCGCGGGGGCGGCCTTGGTCGGGGTCGGCGGAAGGCGACCAGGCACCTTGCCGTCCTGCATCGCCTGGGCGCAGATGGTTTCAGCCAGCCGGATGGACTCGGCCAGCCGGTCAACCTCCGTCTGCAGCGCCCCGTTGGAGATCACGCCTCCCACGTCCTTCTCGCCGCCGCTGCGGGTGGTGGTGGTGGCAAGCAGGCCCGCCTGGGCGGCCGGGCTGCGGGGGCCAAGGAGGGCGAGCTGGTCGCGGAGGAGGGCCGGCAGGCGGGTCGTCAGGTCGGACAGCTGGCGGGCCAGGGTGGCCTCCAGGCGGGATGCCCGGTCGGTGGCCGCCTGGCGGTCGGCCTCGGCTGGTTGGGAGGTTTTGAGGGGGGGGGGGGGGGGGGGGGGGGGGGGGGGGCAAGTGATGGAGAAGGTGAGCGTTGAAATGAGTGGGCGGGGCGGGCCGTGAGGACAAACGCGGATGGCTTTGGTTTTTTTTTTTTTTTTTTTTTGGGGGGGGGGGGGGGGGGGGGGGGGGCTTTGGAGCAACACAGAGGGGAAGGGGACCCTCGTAAGGAACGGAGAGACCGGATGATATAAATTCTGACGGTGCCTGCTGTCTTAAACCTCACTCCACACTGACACAGCCTGGAAGTGGGGGCATGCAGGCGGGTCGAGCAGCCGCGAGACAGACCCCGGTTGACCCGGTCGACCATCTGGCACCGCGCCAGCTCGCTATTGGCCAGCTCCTGCAGGGCCGCCACCAGCCGATCGACCAGATCGGGGGCCCGGAGTGCGCCCGGGCTGCCTGGATCCGCATGCAGCACCGTGGTGGTCGGAGGCCCCGGCCGCTGGGACGGCGCCCCACGGAGGGCCGCCAGGTCGGCCGTCAGCTGGCCGATCCGGGCATGGGCCGCCACCAGATCGGCCTCCTCCCCGCCGCCGCCCCGGGCGCAGCATGTCGCGGCCCAGCGCTCGGCCTCCAGCACCGCCCGGGCCGCCAAGAGCACGAGGGACTCGCCAGCAGCAGCATCATCAACATGGGTCGTGGCGGCGTCGCGTTCCTGGGTGCAGGCCAGCAGCTGGACGGAGAGGTCGTGTGCCAGCCTGCCCAGCTGGTCGCGCTCTGCCCGGAGCAGCTCGTAGTCGGCCTGGGCGACCGTGCCCGGGGGCAGGGCGGGGGTCACGAGGGCCTCGGGTACCGCGTCGTCCTCCCAGCCAGCACCCGCGGCCGGGGTCTGCAGGGCGTCGGCGCCCATGACGGGGCCGCGGACGGGGGTGAAGGGCTGCTGCTGCTGCTGGGCGGCCCGGCACTCCGTCCGGAGGAAGGCAGCCTCGGCCTGGACACCGTCAAGCTCCGTACGGAGGGAGGCCTCGGCCTCCTGAGGGCAGAACCGGATTTGGAGGAGGAGGGGGGAGTGAGGAGATATGAAAATGTGACCGTGGGACGAAGTGGGGTGAGCAAAAACGACGTCGAAGAAAGACAACCGACACTCCGTGCGCAGCCCGACTCGAATTCGCGCGCACACTCGTGTTGCTGCAGGCTTGCGTGGGGTGGAGTGGGGTGCGGGGGAGGTGGCGACAGACGTGGGCGGCCTCGAGCTGTGCCTGCATGGCGGCCATCTCGGCCTGGGCCTCCGCCAAGTGGCGCTCGGTCACGGCCAGCCGGGCAGCCAAATCCAAGCAGCGTGCCTCGGCCGCCGCGGCCCGCTCGCGCTCCCGGGCCGAGCCCGGGGTGGCGGTCGGGGTGATGGGCTGGTGCTGGGCCCACCAAGGGGCCGGGGTGGCGGGGAGGGACCAGTCGGGCCTGGGCGGGCTCGGGCCGCCCCATCCTGGCAGCAGGGTGGGCCCCGGACCGGGCAGGGCCGGCGTGGGCGGCGGCCCGAAGAAGCTCGGGGGCGTTGGGAGGCCGGCAGGGGTGGCCGTGAGGGCCCAGGCGGCCTGCACGGCAAGCAGCTGCTCCTCAAGCAGAATCTTCTCGCCCACGACACAGCTGAGGCACCCGGCCCCGGCCTGCACCCGGCCCTCCTGCTCGGCCAGCGCGGCCTGCAGGGCATCAGAGGCCGCGCGGGCCTTGGCCAGGTCGACCGCCAGGTCGGCAGCGGAGGCTGCGGGTTGTGGGGCGGCCTGGGCGGAGAGCTGGGTGATGGTGGTTTGGTAACTGGCCACCCAGGCCTCAATCTCGGCCTGGTGGGGGTCCGAGGCTGCTGGTGGCGACGGGGCGGGGGCGGGGGAGGTCTGGAGGGGCTGCGGGACGGGCGTGGAGGCGCCCTTGGCGGTTGCGGCCAGCTGGGCCAGGGTCGCCTGGTACCCCGCCACCCATTCGTCAATCTCGGCCTGCTGCTGCTGCTGCGGTGGTGGTAGTGATGGTGGTGGTTGCGGCTGATTTTGGGCGGCGGCGGCGGCGGCGCGCAGCTGTTCAATTTGGGCCTCCAGCCGTCCGACAGTCGCCCGCAGTTCGTCCGCCTGCCCCTGCGCCTGCCCCAGCCTGCCCGGGCACGCGGCATGCTCGGCCCGCAGGTCGTCGCGCTCCCGGGCGGCGGCGGCCAGCTGGGCCTGAAGCCGGGCGGCCTCGGCCTGGCTGGCGGCCTGCTGGGAGGCGGCGAGGGCGAGGGCCGCCTCGAGACGGTCCCGGGTGGTCCTCAGGTCGTCCCGGTCGGCGTTGGCAGAGACCAGGGCTGCCCGGGCGTCCTCGAGGGACATGCCCTGACGGAGGGCCTGCGTGCGCAGTTCGTGGCATTCGTCCTCCAGCTCGGCCAGTTGGGCTGGTGGGTGGGTGGGTGGGTGGGAGGGAGGAGAGAGAAGGGTTGGGGTTGGGGTTGAGGGGTGAGCAATCGAAAGGAGAGTGGGAATTATCCCACCCACCCACCCACCCACCCACCCACCAACTTAACATCGCCATCAAAGCACCGAAAAACGCCCTTCCTGTCTGTCGTGCCGGATGTCTTATGGGGGGGAACACTGGCGGAGCGGACATTGCTGGCAGGGCAGCACCTCGCGGATGGTCCGCAGGATGCCCGCCTGCAGCCCCAGCAGCGCCTCGAGTAGCCCCACGCCGTCATCGTCATCGTTCCCTGCGCCGTACCCGCCCCAGGATGGCGGTGGGGCCTCGGCGGCGTCGGCTTCCAAGTACCAGCTCGCGCTCGGCAGGGGGGCCGGGCCCGCCAGGGGACGCTGCTGGCGGATGGTCGGGATGGGGCTCCGGTTGCTGGGGCGGGGAGATTATGGGCACGGGCGAGAGAGGTTGGCGGGAGGGATGAATGAATGAGTGATGGTGTGATGATGATGATCGGATGATGATGACTGGATGATGATGATGATTGGATGATGATTGACGATGATGGCAGCTGAAGCGGCTGCCGGTGACAGTGATGGTGATGTCGGTCCGAGTGATGCTCACGATGGTGATGATGGCGGCCGGATCCGGACCTGTCCATGCCCTCCTCTTGCGCATGCTGCCAGGCCTCCCTGAGGGCATCCCGAAATCTCCCGCTGGTCAGCGCGGCGGCTCTCAGGGCAGGCACCAGGGCAGCCACCTTGGGGTCGTCCCGGCTCCCATCCTCGTCTTCATCAGGCGGCGGGGGCGACGCCAGGTCGTCGCCGGCCGTGGCCGCGCCCAGACAGCTGCGCAGGGCCTTCAGGGCGGCCGCGATCACGTGGGTCGGTGGCCCCGGGGGGCGTGGTGGCGGGGCAGCTGCGGGCGCGCCTACGGTTGGATGAGGATGAGAGGTGGGACGTGGGGGATGTACGGACTTGACATCAACAGGCTTGCCGCTGCCGTGGCCGGGGTGGGCCAGTGGCCCTGGGCTTGGGTGGTGGCGGTGGTGGCAGCGGGAGTCGAACCCGGGGCCACAGGCGCGAACAGGTCAGGAACGCGTGGGTTGGGCAGGTCGCTGTAGAGGTGCGGAGTCGGGGGCGACTTGGCCACGGGGGGCGACCCCAGCCCCAGGGGAATTGAGACCAGCGGAAGGCCCTCATCTGCCTCGGCATCCGCCTCGGTCTCGGCCGGGGCAGCCGCCAGGGCCGCGGGCCGCGGGGGGAAGGCGAAGCCCTCGGCCACATGCGGTGGGGTGATGGCCCCGTACTGGGGCGACCCCACCCGCCGAACCACGCCCGGCGTGCCGCCGCCCGTGCGGGGCGTGCGCAGGGGCGTCCATGCGGCTTGCAGGTCTGTGGTGGGAGTGGCGGGTTGATAAGGTGTTGGGCCGGAGCAAAATAATATGGGAGTCGCAAAAAAAAAAAAATATGGGACGGCAATCCCATAACATTCCCGAGGACTCCGACAGACCGCCACCGGGCGACCCCCGGCCATGGGTGGCGGTGGTGAGGGGTGACGTGATCGAGGGGGTGCCGAGGGCCTGCAGGTGGCGCCGCAGGCTGCGCAGGACGGGCGATCCGGGGGCGATCGAGTAGGGGCTGCCCCCGCCCAGGGAGGGCGAGGGCATGGGCGAGGGGGCCAGCGAGCGGGCCGGGCTGCCCGGGCCAACCGGGAAGCCGGTCTGGGGCCAAGCGAGGGGAAGGGATGAGATGAGGTGGAGGGGCGGATCGGATGTGGAAGGTGGACGTCGTGATCGCCTTAGCGCCTTCATCAACATCAACATCATCCGATCATCATCCGATCATCATCCGATCATCATCCGATCATCATCCGATCATCATCCGATCATCATCATCATCATCATCATCCCCTCCTCCTGTCCCAGCCGGAGGCGCAGACCACGCAGGCTGCCCAACATCTGAGGACCCCATCCCGGCCGCCCGTGACCAGGACGGGCACCCTGGGGGCCGTCTCGCCCGGGGCCGGGGGCAGGGTGGCCAGCCCGGCAGGCACCAGGGCCGCGGGCACCTCCAGATGGCCCAGGGCAAGACACAGCGTCGCCCCTTGATGCGCCCGCCAGGCGCCCAGAGTGGAGAGGCCCTGCACGCACAGAGGGATGATGATGATGATGACTGGATGATGATGACTGGATGATGATGATGATGATGATTGGATGATGATGATGATGATGATGATGATGATGATGATGATGATGATGATGATGATGATGATTGGGATGATGATGATGATGATAATGCTGGCGGTTCGGGTGGCGGTGATGACATGCTAATGATGACTGATGATTGGACGATGGATGATCGGGCCTGCCATGCCTGGGGGTGATCTCGACCGACCTCGATGCCCCAGCAGCGCACGGTGCCATCCCCGATGGCCCCGAAGATGACCAGCTCGCCGCCATCCGTCCGCAACGAGGGGCCCGATGACCCCCGGCGGGGCGGGGCGGGGGTGACGTTGGGCCTAGCGGCAGGCAGGGCCGGGGAGGCGGGCGGGAGGTCCTCCCAGGGCAGGACGTACAGGGCGGTCGCGTTGACGGAGGCACGGGAGAGAAAGCTGCCCAGGGGAGTGCCGTTCTGGGGGATGGGGCAGGGTTGACAGGGAGGGAGGATGGGGTGGAGGGAGGGAGGGAGGGAGAGTGAGATGCTGGTGTGTCCCCCCCACGTGGCTATCACCTTTCCTTCCGAGATTATCACCACCCCACGTGTGGCTAGCACCCCATCCGCGACCCCTTGGCGATCGTCATCTCCCGCTCCTCCACTCGTGGTCCCCCCCCCCCAGTGCGGCTCCACCCCGTGCGGCTCCCACCCCAGTGCGGCTCCAGCCCCAGTGTCTGCAGACCTGTGCATCCCAGGCATGGACGGTGCGGTCCCGGTATGCCCCACCAGGACGGGCCGCTGGGCCAGGACGGCCGCCGTGCGGGGGGACCGGGGCGGGCTGGCGGGCAGGGCGCTCAGCGAGACCACACTCCGCGTGCCGCCCGTCAGCATGTGCAGCCATTGATGCGCCTGTGCAAGGACGGGGGCGGGGGGGGAATGGGATGGAATGGGATGGGGATGGGATGGGATGGGGCGGTGGGAATAACCGCATCGAGGGGAGAACAGACCGCATGGGATGTCAGATCTGTGTCTGTGTGTGTGTGTGTGTGTGGGGGGGGGGGATGGTGATGGCGGTGATGGGCAGTGGGACGAACCTCGAGGTCATACAGGCGCACCGTGGGCGTGGATGCGTACCCGCAGCAGAGCAGCGAGCCGGTGACGGTGAGGCACGAGATGCGGCCCTCGGCAGAGCCCGCCTCGGCCAGGTGGCGGCCCGTCTGACGGGGGGAAGGGAGGCATGTCGCAGTCAGAGACCGACGGGACCCGGGGGGGTGGGAGCAGACCTGTGCGTCCCACAGGTGGAGCGTGCCCTCGTGGGTTCCGGCGCAGAGGAGGACCTGACCCCCGGTTCTGCTGGCTGTCGCGACGCAGCTCAGCGTGGCCACGCATCCCTCGAAGTCGCGGATCCGTTGGCCGCGCTGTGAGGGGGTGTGGTGGATGGAACCGGGGGGGTGCAGCAGACCAAGACGTCCCATGCCTGGAAGCAGTTGTTGCTGCCTGGAGGCTGTCGGGGTAATGTCACCGCGACATAGAGGTGAGAACCTCCGCTCGGATGCAGAGAGAAGAGTTGGGGAGACTCGGGACGCCCTTTGATGATGGCAAGCGGGGTGCCCTAAGGGGTCGCGATGTATGATGGTGGTGGGGGTGACGCAAACGAACCGTCTCGATATCGAAGCAACGCACCGTCCCGTCGTATGACCCGGAGATCACATAATTGTCACGTGCCTCAAGACGGTCAATCCAGGAACGAGCCCCGGCATAGGTGAATTCGAGGGCGCCCGTCTGGAAAGAGAGGGAGGGGATGATGGTGAGCTGAAGAGGTGCAATATTGATCCAAGACCAAAAGATCCCAGCGCCTCACGGTCCGGTCACGGGATCCCGAAAAGAGAGAACCCTTGTGAAAGATGCAGCACAGGATGGCTCCTTGGTGGCCTTCAAAAGCCAAAAGAGGTTCATCAAGAGATGTTGGCTGCATAGACACCACGGGACGTGAACGAACAACAAAAACACGCGAGAACTGCGGGGGGAAAAATCGAATATGAGCTAGGGACTTTCCCCCTGCAGGTGATCAACACTCTCCCTCGATTCAAATCGATTCAAATCCAAAACTTGCACCCCAAACGGTTTATTCCAACACTTTGGGCTGTTTACTTGTGACCACCCATGACGCGCCCAAAAGTGGCAAGGAGAGGAGAAATGTCGCCCTTCTGCAACTTGATTTCGATCAAGGTCAGTTTCGGGTACTGGAGGGCCTCGTGGAGTGCGTGGACGCACTGATCTTCAGTCTCGACGCGAACGCACCGCCCTTGTCCATCAGGACCATTGTACACCTCAACCAACCGCGAGTAGTTCCACATGGGAATACTGGGGGGACGAGAACTTGTTGTGCACTTGGATGATGGTTGGGCGGACAGACCTGTTGTAGATCACACCGGATGGGTGGATGGCTGTTTCGATTGCGTAACTATTGGCAGGAATGAGCGTGCCGATTGGCAATTGAGGGGGGCAGACTCGTCGTTGTTGATGATGAAGACAATAGCGTGCTTCCCTTCGCGGATCATCGGGGACAACTCCTGGGCAGACATCTGTGAGGCCCCATCTCCACAAAAGACAAAAACGGGTACGCCGGGAGGTTGTGCGACCAAGGCGCCGAAGGCAGCAGGAATGCTGTAGCCGATGGCCAGCCAGAGCGAGTTGCACAGAAAGGTCGCCCCGTGTGGCAGGCAAAAGTCGACCATGCGGAAGCCACTATCACCAACGTCGACAACGACTGTGCTTCCTGCGGGCATCAACGACTGGACGTGACTGTAGAAGAACGCGCCCGTGAGCTGCTTTCCCTCCACCGGGGCGGGGGGAGCGGGTCGGGCCAAGAAGAGCGGCCGAGGTGGATGGGCAGGTGGCGGGGGGAGGTCCGTTGGAAGCGCCATCGCGAGGCCGTGAATAAAATCCTGTCCCCCCACAAGAATTCACGCAATTGACAGACAGAAGTCACAGACGCGGTAGGGGCTCTTTCGGTACTCATGGTGACTGATAATCACCCGCGAACCGTATGCGAAAATGCACATCGACTTTGACGCGCAGCCAGGTCCGCGGAACTTGTCGGTGGCCACGTCGGTCAACCAGGCCCCAAAGACCAAAAGAACCTCAGATTGGTCGACGGCATCAATAACTTCCTGGGGGCAACTGGTACCATTCCAGACGCCAAGAAAGAGGGGGTGGTCTTCGCTGATGATGCCCTTGCTCTAATCAGAACGGCATCGCCACCCCGCATTCCTGTTGGGGCATCAGACCTGCTGCAATGTCACAAAAGGAATCTGGGCTCGATCGATGATCGTAACGAGATCGTTCCGTGTCTGCTCGGAGGGGTCCTGTTGGAAAACACTTGCTGACTCGTGACCCACAATCATCAGAATGCGATGGCGCTGTTCCCGGGCCCGGCGAATGACAGCTACGGCCTCGTTATCGGCCTCGCGGACACTGGCTTCGACGCGCTTGGCGCGGCCGAGCGCCAATGCCCGGAAATCCTTGGGAGTCGGAGCTGGGCATGCAATACTGGCGACGTCCTTGGGCACTTCGATCGAGACCGGTGCGCTATGCTGAATCATAGCCAGCAGGGCATCATCAATCATTTCGCAAGCTCTGGTCCCATCGTGTGGCAGAATGACTGCGCTGGCTGTGCATGTGGTCATGCATTTCTGCTGCATCTGCAGGGCCTCCTTTGTACCCACGGTGTGGTGGAGAACACGGGTGTGGTGCTGGCTTGGGACCGATGTGGACGGAGGCGAACCCGTCACGAGACAGATCGGAATGCGCTCTGCAAAAGAGCCAACGATGGGACTCATTGCCGAAAATGTGCCAACACCAAAGGTGACGACCAGGGCTCCAATTCCGCAGGCATGCGTCCGGGCATAACTACCGGGTGGAATGAGGGTCAGCAAGTCGGACTTTTTACAAATGCAGACCCATCTGCAGCGTAGGCGGCGTTCAACTCGTTGCAATCTCCCTTCCATCTCAACCCTGTCGCGATCATTTCGTCCATCACGGCAAAGGCATAGTCTCCAGGCACCCCAAAGAGCGAGTCAACGCCCAGCTCCTTCAGGCGAAGCCCCAGGTATTTTCCAACGGTCACCTGCTCGCCCATCTTTCGGTGATAGGAATCTCAGGCAATCTCCGGCATCGCAGGGACAATTACCGGGTTGTCGGAGGCTACATCCGAATGAGCCAACAGCAACCACCCCAACAGGCCGCCCCAACGGCAACGGTGACAGTGCCAGCCCCTGTACCACCTTTCAGTATGAAGTCGGTTCCTTCTTTTTCTGTTAAATTTATCCGGACCTGTATGACGACGGAACTCACGATCAACCAGCTCACCAAGTCTGGCGCCTTTTGGTTTTGTCGGTTTTCCTAATATGTTGTTCAGGGAGTTCGCCACCTTTTTCGGGGTGGACTCGGAAACCTTGAGGAGGGACCTCCGGACTTCCATCGCGATCGATTTCTTGGTGTGGGTATTTAGCTTTGCCGCCAAGGAGGCGCAGCTTTCAGTTGCAAACACGCTCACCTTTTGTAATTTGATGAAGACAATTCACACTGAAGCAACAGGTCTTCCCGTTCTTGTACGCACCGGCCCCGCTCATCATTCTTCCCGGCACCCCGCCCCAGAGGGTCGAACACTCGACCAATGCTTGAAACTTTTTCAGGATGAGGTGATGAAAAACGTGTCCTTGCAGCCTATTGCCCCACCCCACCCCCACCAACCCCTCCCCCGGAACCCACCCCCACCCCGGCCAAGCCTGCAGCCGCAGCCGGGAAAAAGGGGGCAACGGCCCCAACCCCCGAGCCACCCGCAGACGCGCCCCTGCCAGACACCGTGGTCGGACCTCAAGATGGCCCCGTGGGATTCTCCCCGGCCGAGTGCAAGATGGTCACCGACTGGGCTTTGAGGGGGTCTGTCCACCCTACTCAACCCCCCGTCTCACTCACCCCCCGGGAATAGCTTCTTCCGGCACTTTAAGTTGAATCAGTTCTGCTTCCAGCACGAGCAGCGAGGCACGGAGCAACACCGTGTCCTTGTCCAGGTGGTCACACCCTACAAAGTGCCCCCACTATCGGCCGGCGCACCCCCGCCTCCCCCCCCCGGTCCGTGTCATTACCCCCACGAAGAAATTCAACCCATTGTCTCCATCTCCCCCAGGTGGTTCCACCTGTGCCCGAACCCACCCCGGAAGGTCTCTCCCCCCGGTTGGATCCGCCAAAAAAAATATCCCCATCCTTCTTCTCTCCCTGCAGAGCGCGTGGCCAAGGTGGTGGACGATGCCATCCTGACGTATGTCGGCTCGGTCCGCGCTGAGCTTGAGACCCTCGTGGCCACCCGACACGAGGCCTTGATGAAGAAGGTCTGGGGTGCGGTGGGTTATGGCCAGTAAGCTCACCGTCTGCTGGTTTTTCCTCCGGGCAGGCGGCCGAGTCCCCCCGAAAGACGGCCGCGAAGCCTGCTGCTGCGAAAAAGTGAGGCGATATTTTTTTTTGTGCCGTCCCATAATTTATTGTGAATACGAAGGGAGCTACAACCATACGCTGCTCAGTCGAAGTTCGATTTTTCCCCCCATCTACCTCTGCCTTCAAAAGGGGAGGTGCTCCTTGGTGGGTGCTTTCCCTGCTGGGGTCGGGATGGCAGATACAGGGTGATGCTCAAAGTGGGGAAGGTTTTTACCCTTCTGCCGCTTGGTCTCTTCTTACCACCCAACAATCTAAATTCGTTGAAAGTTTTGCCATGAACGTTGCGTCGTCCTGGTAGCTTTCGGTCCCTTCGACGTCGAGGCTGGAAATTGGTGCGGACTGTTTTTCCCAGGACAAGGTGCTCCAGGCTCCTTCTGTCCTTGTCTTCGGGAGCGCGGCTGGTGTGCAGGTCACCACGTGTGAAATGGGTTGGGAAAATGGAAAAAGGTCGATACTAAATTTACTGGAATTAGTCGACATCTCCGAAATTGCAAGACTTTCCCCTGGTTCTTCAGCCACGCCGCAGAATTTGAACCCCAATGCGGCTGCGCTTTTTGCCATCCCTCTTCCTGGTTTTTGTCGCTCTAGCCTCTGCAGCTAAGCAGAAAAAAGCCGCGATCCCCTTTCCATCGCGCGATCTTCTCGCTTCCCTGTTTACGGTTCCTTCCGACCTCGAAAACGTTACGTTTCCTGTTTTTACCGATCAAACACATTTTCTCTATTTTGGGAGGAGCAAGTCCATGGAAATCGCAGCGATTTTGGGGAACACGGGTCCGTGTGTTGTTCAGTTCAATTGATTGACTTTCGGTCGCTCCAGATCCCGACGTTCCACCTCGAGTTGTTCCTACAAACTTGGCCCATGTTCCAGAAGATGAAATCTCCTCCAAGTTGTTGACTTGCGCCTTTACATACATCCCGAATAAGCAAGTTCTCGCCTTCTGTCCTGGTCGCGGCGCCGATTCTCTTCTTGTTTATTCATTGGACCTTGACACCTATGTCTGGAGAGGCCCTCTCACCACAAGCGGAACGCCGCCGACTTCCCGGTCCGGGCACACCGCCTCGACCCTCCCGGCTTCTCGGGAAGTTATGGTTTTCGGTGGCCTTTCGGCTGTCACCGGCGACCCTTTGAACCAAACCTACTTCTTCAACATTGGTCTGCCACAGTCTTCATCGCCTTTCTGATCACCGACTCGACAGACACACACGAATGGCGCCTCCTCCCACCAACCGCTGAGGCTCCCCCGGCCCGCCTTGGTCATGCCACTGTTGTTCATGGTGATAACGTCTATTTGGTGGCCGGTGCTGGCGCTTCCAAGTTACTTTCCGATCTCTGGGTTTTTTCAGCCGATCTGCAGGGCTGGGTTCAGAGCGATCATACCCTTCCAGCCATTGTGTTTCCGTTGGTCACCGTCGAATGTGGGTCTTCCGACGCTGATCGGTCCTGCGCTTTGGTTGTCACCGGTGGAATCGACTCAAAAGGCAAAGTCGCAAACACGGCCACCCGAATTGTCCTCCAAGGTCCGAGTTTCGCGTGCCGGCTTCATACATTGTGCTCCTTGCTAGATTTGAGTCTCTACACGTTGGCTAAGGTTTCCCCTTCTTCTGCCCTGCCGAACCGGAACGGAATGAGTGTCACCTACGCCGCGTGGAATGGGCAGCATGAACGTGTCTTTCTCCTTGGTGGCGAGAAATCCCTGGCCACCAACGACTTTGAATTTCTTGATCCTGGTCTGGTGCGCAGTGGTCCATTCGGCTCGCTTATTCTGCCCCTTTCACCAGCCACGCTGACTGTTACGCCATCTGAACATCATCGATCGCGGCCTACGCCACGGTCCCACCACTGTGCCGCGTATGCACCTGACCACAAGTCCTTGCTCGTCTACGGAGGGCGCTCCAAGATGATTCGGACGAGTTATTTCAACGACCTGTATCGCTTTGATGTTGAAGTCTGCCCCTCCCTCCTCCCTACCTCTCCTCTCATCACTTCGCATCTGGTACAGGGTATGGTTTGGAGTATGGTCGAACAGTCGGGCATTGCGGCACGCAGTGATCATGCTTGTGCTGCGATCCGGTATCGGACAAGTGGCGGGAGCGATCATGAGGCTTTCCTTGTGGCTGGTGGTACGAACGGGACCGTCATGCAAAGTGTTCACTTGTTCGACTTGGAGACCATGCAATGGGTCGAGGTCCCTCTTTCACCCAGCGCGCCTCCTGCTGCCACTGGCATGGTCCTGGTGCCCTGGCCCGAGAAACGGCAAGTTCTTTTTGTTGGCGGCATGGATGCCCGCAAGGAAGCCCTCTCCAAAATCTACGTCCTCAACCTTGGTTTGTCCTCTTTGGATTCCCCGTACCACTTCCTCTTCTAGATACCCTCTCGTGGTCACAGCCGGTTTCTCTCCTTCGTTCGACGTATGGCCACACTGCCGCTTTGATGGATCGCCACTGCGGTGCCACTGTTTGCCCAACTCTTGTTGTCTTGGGTGGGCGCAATTATTCACGAGCCCACATCGAGCCACTCCAGGCGTTCGATCTGAGTCTGTCTCGAGATCCAAGCAATTTTTCGAACGAGCCGCTTCATTCTTCTCCAGACCGGTGGACCCCTTTGAGTACCCATGTCGTCGCCACGGATGTCCCTGCAGAGCTCGCCTTTGGGGGGTCTCGTCATGATCATTTCTCTTTTATGACATCCCATCGTGGAGGATCCTCCGCAACTTCATCGATGTGGGTCTGGGGAGGCACTCCTGTTTCCAAGTCAGCCGGGAACGGTGACGCTTTCGTCATCCGTCCTGCCTCCTCGACGCCTCGCCCCAGCCCGGCAATTCCAACCCCAACGGTGCCACTCCAGCCTTCGACTCTCCCCCGACCGCCACTCCACACTCCTCCCTCTCCCTCGCCCCCCACTGTTCTTCAGCAAAGGAGACTTGTCACTCCGGAGTCGGTGGTCGAAGCTGCGCAGAAAAAGCTCGCTGATATGTCGAACGATCTTGAATCGTTTGATAACAGCCGAGCCACCATCGAGAGACTTGGGCAGTGGGCGGTACCCAGTGTCATTCCCCCCCTGCCTCCAATGCTCCCCCCTCCCGGCGAGACAACAACCTCCCCAGCTTCAGCAGAGGCTGACAACTGGGAATTGCGGGTCGGTAGATTTGTCCCCTGGTCGTTGACATTTTTTTCTTCGCAGTGCATCGCCGCGGCCCGGCTCTCAACTCTCTGCAACCAATATCGGAACCAATTCAAAAACCTCAAGGCTGCCGAGGCTACTGGGCGGCAATACTATCAGACACACCTTCAGGCTGCTCTGGCTCATCTCCAGGAAGCCTCCACTCGCACCGCTGGATGCCGCACCCAGATCGAGGCTGCCCTGGCTTTGCTTTATGAAGCACAAGGAAACTCATCTCGGGCGGAGGACCTCGTACAATCCCTGCTCCGCGACGAACAAGAGAACGACCGAAACCTTGCACGGCATCGCCGCGAGGTCGACGAGTGTCAGCGCATGTTGGCTTCGCTCCAGGAGCAGCACCAATTCAAGGTGGCTCGTTCTGAAGAACTTGCCGCCCTCATTGCACAGTCCGAACAGTCGGAGCGGGACGGAGCGGAAGCACTCACCTCTCTCAAGGCCCAGCGCGACCAATTAAACGCCGAGTTGGCGAATGCCGAGGCGACTGTCCTCAAATTGACTGGAGAAGCCGGCTTTGAGCTGCGGAAAGCCGCTCTGAAGAGGGCTGCTGATGATGCGACAAATCGGCTGACCACCCTGAAGACCAAAGAAGCCGACGTAGCCAAGGTCGGGCATCTCTCGCTTGAGAGACAAGAGTTCGTGATGTTGCTTCCCTCCCTAGATTATGCGTGGCCTTGGCCAATGGGCCGAAATTCTGCAGACCCAGCAACTCATCACCGGGCTGCGCCAGTCGATCGACCAGGAGATCAGCGAATTGAAACCCATTCTGGCCACTGCCCCTGTGACACCGGAGCATGCCCCACGAGCAAATGCTGTCAGCGCCCCAGAAGGCGGCCCCCGAATCAGCGCTGTGGTGGTCACCGAGCCAGTCACCACAGCACCATCTGGTTCGCTGTCCGAGACGCCATCCTTGGAGTCCATTGGCAAGTGCCCCGAGGTGGGGACGTCCGAGCATGCGCGGTATGTCGCTTCTGTGGACACGTTGCAGGTTGGTTGAGAGGCAGCCCCTGCCTTCATCTCATGAATCTCCTCGTCCCTTTCCCCTTCAGAAAACCCTGCTCCGTTTGATCAAGGAAGCCGAGGTGCACAAAGAGCAGACCGAGCAGGCCTATATTGACTTCATGAAGGCCCTCGATTTGGCGAGTTCGGCCGTGCGTCGGCTCAAAGGTCTGCTCGTTTGGATGGTTTCCTTTTTATTTATTGCGATTAGACGAGCTGACCACCGTTGACGGAGCCCTTGGCAAGGCCCAAGCGGAACTCAACCGGCTCCGCGAAAAGATTCCACTTCTCGTCATCCAACTCCGCGACAACGCAGTCGAGGTCTGGTTCTTTTCCCCATCATTCCTCCATTGCCTCTCTAGGTTGAAGCCACCCAGAAGGCCGTGGCAAGCAAGACCACGCAATGCCAGGACCTGCAATTGGCTCTCGATCAGTTCCTGCATGCTGCCAAAACCCGCAACGCTGATTTGCGAGCCGCCCGTGATGCCAAAGAGGCCGCCAACGCTCGGGTGTCACTGTTTACAACGCGCGCCGACCAGCTCCTCCAGGGGGACTGCGGCGTGTCGCAGGCACAGCTGCAGGGAGCCGTGCTCAGGCATCTCGAGATCGCCCAGGGCCATGTGGTCACCTTCAACCAAGCCCAGGCGGAGTTCGCACGCCTCGGAACTGAGCTTGAACGCGCCCGCGAGGAGCTTTGGCGATACTGGAAGATGGCCTAATTTGCCCCACAGTTCCTTTTCACCCTTTCCCCTGATCTTGTCGAGTGGCTGTGTGTCTGTGTGTATTCAACATCCTGCCCCCAGCCAAAACTGGGGGCCGAGCGCTGGCACCGGCGATTTATGTGAAATCCAGGGGAGGGGAGGGGGGGGGGGGGGGTACTAGCCACCACCGAGTCCACCGTACAGGTCAGGTGCCATCTGTCTCATCCTAGGGCGCCAACATAGACTTGGGATGGCTTTTCCCTTTATCATTCGCTTTTGTCCCTTGTGGCCAAAAATTCCAAGTGAGACCGGTTCATACCATTATATGATCCGTTTCGAAGAGTGGATGACACCGATAGCTCTGAGCGATCGCATCCGTCGGGGTTCTCTCCTACTTTACAAAAGCCACAGAAATCGCTTTCAAGCAGTTTCGTTCGGCCCCGACAAACGGCTTCCACCTGCCCATCAATTTCGTTCCCGGGCTGGTGGTCTAACTGGCGGGGACCGATGTCGGGCGGCGCGAGTGGTTCTAACTTGTGAGCTCAGCAAAACTTTGTTTCTCGAGTTGTCCCCGTTTTGGTTTTGCGGATCGGAAGAAAAAAAACGGCGAAACAGCCGCTTCTGCTGCGGTTCAATTCGCCCTTTTTTTTCGTAAAGGTTTTTCTCTTCCTTCCACCAAGGCTGACTATTTCGATGCGGTTTGGGTCTTTGTCCGATTACGCTACAGGATGTCCGGAAAGAAGCGCATTGCAGAAAAGCAGATCACTCGGGACGAGCCCGATTCCTCCGAGGCTGACCATCCTCATGTGGCTGGCGCGTTCCAAGAAGCTCCCCCAGAAGTCCTGGCGACCCGCAAGGTCTGGAGAGGCACTCGATCCGCACGCTCTCATCGCATCCCGCCATCCGCAAAAGATCGCCAAAGCCCGCACGCGGAAGGGGGCGATGAAGGCCGCTGCCCCCGAAGCTGCTCCGAAAAATCCCTTCGCAGATGCAGCGCCAAAGAACCCATTCGCAGAGGCAGCAAAGAACCCGTTCTTGGCTGCGGCTGCGGCGGCTGCGGCGGCGGCTCCCACCCCGGCCGCAGGCGCCGATGCCCCCAAGGCTGAGGAGAAGAAGCCGGAAGTAGAAGAAAAGAAGCCGGCGGCCGAGGGCGAGAAGAAGGAAGAAGAGAAGGCTGCTCCCTCCACTACCACCTCCACCTCCACCACCACCACCACCACGCCAGCATCCCCCCAGCAAGCGAAGCCCGAGCCATTCACTCTGCCGGCACCCATGACCCCAGCCCCCAGCACCACCGCCGCCGGGTGGACATCACCCCCCGCCTCCGGCCTGACCTCCTTCCAGTCCGTGGCCAAGGACGCCCCGGTGACAACCACCACCACCACCACCACCTCCACCACCACCCCGTCCTCGCCCCCGTCCATTTTCAACCCGGCTGCGGCCAAGCCGTTCCCCTTCCCCTTCAAGGTGTCCGCCGCCACCGCCGCCGCCCCGGCCGCCAACCCCTTCGGGGCGTTCACCTTCAGCGCGTCGCCCCCGCCCCCGGCCGGTGGGGCACCTCAGGTCTGGATGCTGGATGGGTGGGTGGTTCGCTCGGGGGGTTTTGGTTGGGAGACGCGGTGTGGGCGATCGAGCAGGGCGATATGGGAGCTGTCCCGTGGGTGGGCGGATCCAGAACGGTGCGCGGGTATGCATCCCCTCCCTCCCTCCATCCCTTCATACCGCCTCCGCCTCTCCCCCCTCTCATCTCACCATCTGGCTTGGCAGTTCCACTTTGCGCTGGGCGGCAACCTGCCCGCCGCCGACAAGGCCGCGTCCTTCGGCGCCCCTGTGACCGCCGTCTGTCCGCCCATCCGCCCGGTCCCCGGGCCTTGTCGTTCCCCCGCCATTCGCACGCATGCTTCATGTCATGCGCTTATCCACATGATGCACGTGCACGTCATCATCATCCATCGGCGGCAGCGGCAGCAGCAGCAGCGGCGGCGGCAGCAGCAGCAGCAACAACAACAACAATAACAACAACAATAACAAGAACAACAACAACAACATCATCATCATCATCATCATCATCATCATCATCATCATCATCATCATCATCATCATCCAATCCTCATCCAATCCTCATCCAATCCTCATCCAATCCTCATATCACCATCGTCCAATCCTCATTGTCCAATCATCATCATCGTCCAATCATCCAATTAATTGTCTTTTCCCGAACATACCTCCCAGACCCTCCGCCGGGGGTCTTGTGACACGGGAAGGTTTGATCAAAGAAGAGGACGGGACACGTGGGGTGTTGATTTTCCGGGGCCGCTTGTTCCTCTCTGCGCATCCACTCAAACGCTCACGCCCTTTCGCACCAAACACACACCCGTCCCTGTCTGCCAGCCTGCCGCGGGTGAGGAGGAGAACCCGGAGGCCTTCCAGCCCAAGGAGGACGCGGCCACGGCCCCCAAGCAGCCGCTGGTCCCCGAGCAGAAGGTCGAGTCGGGCGAGGAGGGCGAGAGCACCCTCTGGAAGGGCAACGCCAAGCTGCTCGAGCTGGTCACGGTCGAGGTCCGTCATGTCATGTGTGGTTGTACTGTCTGTGTCTGTGGGGCTGCTCTGCATCCGCGGCAACGCCAATTGCTCGAGCTGGTCACTGTTGAGGTGGCTTGGGTTATATATGCATACCCGGGGGGACCCTCTGGGATGGCAACACCAAGTTGCTCGAGCTGGTTACTGTCGAGATCTGTGTCTATCTGTGTCTATCTGTGTCTGTATCATGTGGCAGGTGGCTGTCTGTGTGCGTGCGGGGGATGTGCATCATCGGTCTGTCTGTGGTCGTGTCTTGATCGACGCCGTTCGATTCGATGCTGGCGCTTCCCCCCCGTGCGTTTGTGCCGATATTTCCCGGTGTTCTTCTGTGTGTGGCGTGGGTCCGCTCGGCCCCCCATTCTCACCGTCCTGTCTCGACCCCTCGACGCCCCCCCTCCAGGGCAAGCCATCCTTCAAGGAGCGCGGCGTGGGTGAGCTTCGCCTCAACCGGCCCGCGGCCAAGGAGGGCGAGCAGGCCGGCAAGCCGCGGCTCCTCATGCGCACGACGGGCACCCTGCGGGTCATCCTCAACGTGGTGCTCAACCCCACGTCCGTTGGGTGCGGGCTGGTTGGGTGCGGGGTGGTTGTGTGTGGATGTGCCGTGGTGCTCAACCCCACGTCTGTTGGGTGCGGGCTGGTTGGTTGTGTGTATGTGCTGTGGTACCCCACGCCTGTTGGGTGCGCTGGTTGGGTGGGGTGTGGGCCGGTGTGCCAGTTGCGTGGTGCCACCCATCATCATCATCATCATCATCATCACCATCATCACCATCATCACCATCACCATCACCCTCACCATCACCATCATCATCATCACCATCATCATTGCCTTCACCACCACCACCACATCCTCACTCATGTCCTCCTCACGTCTCTCGCGCAGGGTCAAGCTGAGCCGGGCCAACCCCACCTCGCTGCGGGTTGTGACCCTGGAGCCCAACCCCGAGGACGCCGACCACCCCAAGGTGGCCACCCACGTGGTGCGGCTGCCCCAGGCCGACCAGATGGACCTGCTGGCCCACGCCATGACCGCCGACTGCGGGGTCGCCGTCGCGCCCCTGCCCGCCAAGAAGGATTAAAAAAAAACAAAAACAAGAGAACGGCCCGCGAGGAAGGATTAAAAAGAACGGCCTGCCCGCCAAGAAGGATTAAAAAGAACGGCCCGCGAGGAAGGATGGTTTTTTTTATATCGGAGGGAAAGAGACGCCCCCGGAGGTGCCGACGTCTCCTCCCATGGGGGGGGGGGGGGGGGGGGGGGGGGAGTGAGGCGAAGTCGTGGGGTGACCATGACTATTTTTCGGGTGAGCGCGGGACACCCCTTCAGCTGTCCTCCCGACGACCCCATGGCCCCGCCGTTGACTTGGTCTCTGCCCCAGTGGGGTGCCTCCCACGCTGTGTGGCTGTATGGGCGATGGGGGACTTGGGTGGTGACGACAATGGTCGGGCGCGAGGGAAGGACACGGCGCCCCTGATGTCTCTCTCTCTCTCCCACCCCTCCGCTCCCCCCCCCTCCCCTCGAAAGAGATATCGGCAGCAGTGTTGTTCAATCACATTCCTGTCCTCTGGAAAAAAAAAGCATCACCGTGCCGTGCCACCAATCTTCGATCTGTACATGGCGAAATCCACGTTCGCCCGCACACAGCAGCACACGACGCACACGACGGCACACGACGCACACAACCCGACGGCACCGCATCACTTCATCAGGCGCAGCATGGCCCTGCTCCCGACCGGGTCCAGGTACACCCCGGCAGGTAGCCCGAGCCCATGCACCTCCGCGAGTTGGGCCGCGACGCCCCCGATCCGGGACAGCCGGCGGGGAGGCCCGACCAGGTCCACCCGGGTGATAGCCGCAAATGGGGCCTGCAGGTCCTCCAGCAGGGGGCAGTTGAGGACCAGCGAGGACAGGGGCACCGACCGGGGTACGGGACACACCGTCAGCTGGCGCAGCCGGGGGCAGGTCAGCACCAAGTCGGGGCCGGTCTCGCCCAGGGTCAGCTGGGCCAGCCGGGGCAGCCGCTCCAGAGCCTGCGCCACCCGGGGCGACCATCCCGCCGGTCCGACCCGGATGGTGGCTTGTTGCAGACGCGCCCCGTGTCAGGTCAGGCAGGCCACCAGGCTGGCCTCCTCCATATGGCGGCAGTGGTCGACGGCGAGGCAGGTCAGCGCAGCCGGCCCGCCGGGTGCGGGCAAGTCGAACGCCACGAACTCGTCCCCGGCCAGGCGGAGGGCAACCAGGTGCGGGCAGCGCAGCGTCACGCGGGTGGCGGGCCGGGCATAGCACGCGCCCCGAATGGTGACCGTCCGTAGCCCCGGTCCGTCCACATCCAATACACTGGGGGCTTCCCCCAGGGGGAAGATGGTCATGCTGAGCTGTTCCAGCTGGGGAGGCAGTCGCCGCTGCACGATTCGGCTACCGGCTGCTGTCTTGGGGAGAGGCAGCGAGAGCCTGCGGAGCGAGCCCAATTGGCACAGGGCTTCGGGCGGGTCGAACATGACCCCGGCCAGATCGGTGATACGGGCGGCCCCCGAGAAGACGAGCGGCTGGATGACCTTGGTCATCCACTCCCTGATCACGGACGGCTCGTGGGACCCCAGACTGGGACACCGCAGACACCGCAACTTGGGGCAATCCGCGACCAGCCTGTAGTAGGTCGGGTACGCGGCCACGGGCAGGGCCACATCCTCCAGGGCGGGGCAGAGCAGACACAGGAGCTGGGGAGCGTACAGGGACACCTCCATGCGCAGCCGGCGCAGCCGGGAGCTGACGATATAGATCGAGTGCAGGATGATAATCCCGGCGGCGAGTATTTCGAGCCGCTCGAGCCGGTCGAGCAGGGCGGGCCGGAGCAGAGGCGGACGGGGGCTGGGCCAGGGGGGACGGGCAGGGCATGCGCCCACAGCGAGGAGGAGCCGCGCAGGGTCAGGGCGCGCAGGGTGGACTGATTGGCGACCAGCAGGTCCTCCAGCCCGCGGCACGCGATGGGCACGTCGAGGGACTCGAGCCGCGGGCAGAGGCCCAGCCCAGTCAGGTCGCCCTCCAGGTGCAGAGTCAGATGGGTCAGGTTGGGCCCCAGGGACCTCACCCCGCCGCCGCAGGCCGCCACGAGGCTGACCCGCTCGAGGGGGCTCGCCATTATGCCCTCCAGTCGTTTGGGGCTCCAAATCTCGGGCAGGATGAGTTCGCGGAGGCTGCCTGCCAGGGGCCCCAGGGCCGCCGTCCAGTCGGTGCTAAACCCGGCTTGGAAACCCATGATCTGCAGGGACCGCAGCTGGGGGCAGGCCCCCCGGCCCAGGGCAGCCAGCACCCGCCCCAGAACCGGGTAGTCGCCCGGCTCCAGGCGGAGCTCGTCCAGGCAGCGCAGGTGGCCACCACGCATCAGGGCCAGGGCCAGGGGCCCCATGGGGACCCAGAGGGCCGCCAGGCCGTGGTGGCCGCCGAAGACCTGCGTCACCCAGGCGGCACACTCGAACTCGTTGCCCGTCTCCAGGAGTGGGATGTTCTGGTCTACCAGCGAGAGTTTGAGGAGCCGGTGGCAGGGACGAACGAGGGCCGTCAGAGCCTCGAGCGAGACGGTGGGCGGCGGCGGCCAGGCGAAATCACCACCGTCCGGACGATACGCGAAGGCCAGCTCGCGGGCAGTGCCGAGAACTGCCGCACGGACGGCGTGGGTGAGGCCAAGCAATTGGATGTAGGTGGTGGTGTGACAATCGGAGAGCTCGACCACGGACAACAAGATGTCGAGAGGGAGCCGGGAAATGCTATCAACGATGGTTGTCATCATCTGTCTATGCGAATAAAAAAATTGGATTGATACAGTGAACTCTCGAAAAAACTGACCACAAAATTGGGTGAAAAAGCCGGAATGAAACGCTAACCCCCTCGTTGAACCGGCTAAGCCGGGGCAGTTGGCAAGGGCTCTGTTTCCAGTCGGTGGTGTCAGCATTACCAAGTCTGTCACGGTATCATTCGAATTAATGGTTTTGCTATATTTTCGTGGAACCGTTCTTTTGGGTAAAAGTCTGTATATGGAGACTATCCCAGCTGTACGGGAAAGTCACGACGTCGTTATACCGGCGGGAGACATTGCTATGTCAAAGATTCTCCAAGAAGAAGGAGAGGATGATGATGAGAGTGAGGAGAAGGAGATCGAACGCCGACGTGAGGAGGAGAAGGTCTGGCCTGGCCTCCTTCCACGCTCCGACGACCAACACCCCCGTTCAGAATCGCATGAAGAGGGACTTTGAACGACAGGAAGCCGCCGCCGCCAAGGCACTTCGACAGAAGGAGATCGAATCACGCCGCGAGTTGGCCGTCGCCGAACGGTCCGGTGGTGGGTTCATGCCCGGGCGGTTCACGACACTGTCTCGTTTAGGGAGACGAGGTGGCGAAGCCAATTGGAGCAGGCCGCAGTCAAAAATAAGGCCCTCGAGGCCACCCTTGCCCAGGAGAAGGTCCCTAGCCCAACCTTGGTGTCTGCGTTACCCATCCCACTCACACCCGACCCCCGGCCAGGCCAAGCGCCGGGTTCAGCAGATCGAACTGCTGCGTCAGCAACAGGTCGCCGAGCGGGCGCACAAGAGGGACGAGGCGCGACAGGTGGCCGAACTGGTCGAGAAGAGGTCCCTCCCCCCCCCCCCCCCCCCCCCCACTCTCCTCACCACACTGCGTACACAACGCACACGGCGCGGGACTGGCCGAGAAGGGGCCATTTCACCACTCCAACGCACATGCGCACACAAAACAGCCCCCGTTGATGTGAACTCCCCTGTTCACACATCCCTTTCAACATTGTACTTCTTCCTTCTGCTCCTGTACAACACACACAACAGCACCCGTTGATCTGAACTCCCCTGTTCACACATCCCTTTCAACATTGTACTTCTTCCTTCTGCTCCTGTACAACACACACAACAGCACCCGTTGATGTGAACTCCCCTGTTCACACATCCATTGTCCTTCATTGTCCTTCTGCTCCCGAACAACACAGACAGCAGTGCACACACTTCGCTTCGACCCTCGTCCTCCTCACCAACGTGCCGCCGGGCACACCCCTTGCCTAACGCGGGCGGGACAGGCGGCTTGCCGTGCTCGAGCAGCGCCACATCAACAGAGCGCACATATGCACAACGCGCGCACACACACACCTCCTAACGCGCACCTGCGGGCGGGCGGGGACAGGCGGCTCGCCGTGACGGAGCTTGAGCAGCGCCACACGGAGCGTGAGAGCGCCAGGGCCCTCCGGATCAGCCGCGAGCACGCCCAGGCCCAGGCGGCGCACCAGGTCCTCCCCCCCAGCCCAATGTGCCCACATTCCCCCCAAGCCACTCACTGCTTCGCTCAATCAGAGATGGCGCTCCATAAACAGGGGCGCGCAGGCCCATCCCCTGGACCTCCCCATTCATCGGCACGTCACTCCAGATGAACCCGCGCACCCACGCCCTTTTTCCGACCAGCATCAAGATTCGTGTGGGCTTGGCGTGAATTCCCCTCCTGTGCGGATGCCAACATCTCCGCCTCGCAACATCGTTTGCTTCTGCCTTAAATCCAACACGCATTCACGCACGCAAAATGGGCACACGTCACCCCAGGAGATGCTCGCCGCCGCCCGGGAGCGCCGCCTTGCGGAGTTGGCCGATGGGGCCCAGCAGCGGGCCGCCGAGCGGACTGCCGCCGCAAAGGCCGAGGCCAAGCGCGACACTGCAATCGCCGTCCGTCCGCCATGATGATGCCGATGATGGTGATGGTGATGATGGATGAATGATGGTGATGGTGATGGTGATGATGTTGATCGGGTGGTGATGCTGCCACGGGGTGGTGGTCACAAGTCACTGGTGTGTGTGTGTGTGTGTGTGTGTGTGTGTGTGTGTGTGTGTGTGTGTGTGTGTGTGTGTGTGTGTGTGTGTGTGTGTGTGTGTGTGTGTGTCTGTGCTGACCTGTGTCTCACCCCTGTCCGCGGTCCCCTCATCGTGCAGCGCTATCGGGTGGAGGAAGAAGCCCGCCTGAAGCAGCAGTACCAGGAGTGGCAGTACACCGAGGCCGTGCGGCAGCAGGTCGACATCGCCCCCGCCTCCGTCCCCCCGTCCCTCTCCAGTCCCACCTCCTGTCCGCGGCGTCTCCACCGCCAGGGGGGATGGAGACGACCTCCATCCACTTCTTTCCCGGTTCTCATCGGATGTGTCTATGTTACCCCACTGTACCTGCTCCCCCCTCCCCCTCCCCCCCCCCCCCCCCCCCCCCCCCCCCAGCGCATGACATCGGCTCGGCTCGCGGTCTTCGAGCACGAGACGGCCCGCCGGGCGGAGCAGCACAAGGCCTACGAGGACGCGCTGAAGCTGCGTGCGGAGCGGCTGGCCCTGGCCGCCCAGGGCACCCGCCCTGCCCCTCCGCCCACCGTCCCGCCCCCGTCCATTCGCATCCGGCCACACCCCACCCCGGCACCAGCCCCATCATCGGCATCCACCACACCCCCACCCGCTCCAACCCAGTCGCCGGTGGCTCCCTCCGCCACCGTCTCCCCCGTGTCATCAGTACCCCCGGTCGTGTCGTCGGTACCTGTGCCGTCAGTACCCCTGGCCGTGCCGCCAGTACTCCCGGCCGTGTCGTCATCAGTACCCCCGGCCAACACCGTCGCTTCTGCCCCGCCTCCCCCTCCGCCTCCGCCTCCCCCTCCCTCGTCTCTTCCGCCCCCACCTCCCGCACCGCACACTGCTGACGACCAGGCGCCGCCAGTATCGGCTCCCCCCCCCCACCACCCCCACCCCCATCCTCTGCGGCACCTCCGCCCCAGGGCCCGGAGTGACGATGAACACTGGGAGTCGTGTAAGGCTACTGGTCGCCTGTCTGCTTTTCCCCTTCTTCTTCTTCAACAAGTCCGACGAGTGCGGAAGGCGCGTGGCGCCGGTCCGATGCGCAAACTTCTGTGCGCAGAGGGGAAACTCCCCCGGGGCCCAGCAGCCGGCAGGCGCTCGTCGGTTACCACCCAGCGACGGGCCGACCCGGCTCTTTCAAAAATGCCGGCACAACAAGAAGGGGAAAATCCGCTTTCATCGGGAGGGAAACACATTATAAAACACGAAAATCTCCTCGGAATCAACCACTCCAACACGTTCGCCGCAGTGTGCGCAGGAGACGTTGAAATACACCTGGTCAGAGGGGGTGCCTGGCGGGGCGGCGCTGAGATGCTCCTGAGTCTCCTCGTTGTATATTAAGGAGGTTGACCTATCAATGAGGCAATTTAGGACAAAGCTAGATCAGCCCGGAAGTGTGAGCGTTGGAGTGATGGAGGAGACGGACATGGCCCTGAATTGATTTTGAAATTTTTCATGCCTCTGGCAGGCGTACGAGAGGGGTGTAAAACAGGAAGGACAGTTCAAAACGGCATCGGTTTTGATGTCAGCCCCCAGATGCTTCTGTACCCATTTCTCGTCAGCATCATCTGCTGCAGGATCATACAGCATTTCCAACTGCTTTTCCTCAGTTGGTGGCGCATTTAGATCCCGTTCATCCGGGCCCGAATCTTCATCGGAAGCCTCCTCATCCTGTCGCTGTTTCCGCATGGGCTTTTCCATATCGGCTGAAGCACCCCTCGGTTCTCGAAGTTACGCCGCGAAGAAATGGCCCAACTGGGGACGCTGTTCGGCGAGGAAGCTGAAGATGGATGGTCTGTCCCCCTGTGTTTCCATTATATCCCAACCTTTTTCTTTTGTCCAAGGTGGGCGGAAGAGAGCCAGACTGTGACCGTGAATGGCGCGGGAGTGCCGGACCCCATCGCTATCCGGGAGCTTCAGTTCCACGTTGTGAATGCACACAAAGTGTGGCCATTCAACGAGAGGTTCATGGGTTGGATCAACCGCAACCAACAATATTTCCAGGGCAAGCACATCCTCGAGCTCGGCTCGGGAACAGGAGTGTTGGCTATTTATATGAAAAAGATGGGATGGGACGTTACAAGTAGTGACTACGGTCTGTGTGCCACTCAGAACCGTCCAGATTTTTGCCCACCAGATGATGCCGAGATCGAGGCGAACATTGTCTTCAATGCGACGGCCAACCACACATCATTTCCCCACATTCGCTATACATGGGGGACTCCACTCCCCGAGTCTCTCTCCGGGGGGAAGTTCGACCTGATCGTGGCGAACGACATCCTCCTGTACGTGGCACAGTACGATGCCCTGATGGACTCCCTGAAGCGGCTCCTCTGGGCGGCCACAGTCCCCGGCCAGCCCCGCCCCATGGCCCTCTTCTGCTGGCACCGCAAGGCCAAGGGCGTGCGGCCCTTCTTCGAGATTGCCGCCGAGCGGGGCTTCGAGGTGGACCACATTGACGCCCACGACAAGGTGTGGCTCATCCGGGCCCCGCCCCAGCCCACCCCCACGGCAGTGGCACTCCCAGTACCGACTCCAGAAAAGGACAGCACCACTCCTTCCCCCAATCCCATCGCTGCGGCTCCTGCCCCAACTTCGACTAACCCTTCGTCCTGAGAACAGCGCTTCCACCACGGGACGCCCGATATGACCCGTCCCAACAAAGTTGAGGCAGGCCACGAACAGGAAAAACAGACGACGCAATCCTGAAGGGCTTTTCGAATTGGCGGCATTCTCCGAGTTGCGCCAAACAAGACGAGACAGACGAGACCGCTGTTCCAAATGAGACCGGGATGTTCGATTGCACTTTCAATGACCCCGCGAAAGATCAGGGGCTCCCAAAAAAGCACAGTGCGCGCTCGATGGCGGAGAAGAAGGGAGTGCGGGCATCGTGGTTGCTTCTGGCCTATGCCAGGCGTGCGGAAGGAGTGGAACAGGAGGCACCAGAGATGACGTAGAAAAAAACGTCAGCAGCGTGGTGAAATCTCATCCGGCTTATGCTTCTGTTCCCCGAGCCAGTCCAACCGCCGGCAACGCACGCCCACAATGAACCACCATGTCGGTTCGAGGAGTTGTTTCTCCAGAATCTCTAGAAACGTCAGATCTCATTTTCTTTGGTCACACACATTGTACAACTATCATTCTTTGTAGGACGAAGAACAGGAGGAGGTTGTTGTGAATTTGGCCGGTCTCTCTCGTGAAATTCTGGTGAACATCGTCCAGGCATCGTCATGTCCAATTCGGACATACTGTCAATTTCTCGGCACATCCCATACAATTCGCGCGGTTGTCCGTGGTTCTCTTCGCGAGCTTGTATTCGCGTTTGAAGCGAGGGATATTGAATCCCTCTCGGATGCCTACGAGCGGCATGCAACCCTCACCACCGACACCGTGGCCGCACTCGTTGGTCCTTGCAAAGGCCTTACCAAGCTGATCATGCCCCGCGGCCACGAAATGGAACTGAGAACCGGCGGGGACCAGACCCTTTGGGTGGATGAGGCTTTCACGGGCCATGACGTTCTTTCTGTGTTGGACATTTCGGGCTGCGACCTTATGCCCGTCCTGGCCCGCATGGCGAGCCATCTCCACGGCCTGGAGGAGCTCTCCCTCTCCACCGAGCCGCTCACCCCCGAGACGCTAGCCGCTCTGAGCGCAAACTGCCCCAGACTTCGGGCGCTGCGCACGCGGATCTTCGAAACTCCCGAAACCCCATTGGATGCCCTCGGGCCGCTCTTGGGGATCATCCAGGAACTCGCCCTCCCTGCGGGGCTGTCTCCACCTGCCAGCGCCATCCTGGGTCGATTTACGTCCCTCCGGTGTCTCTCCTGGCGCGATGCCACCTGCACTGACGAGCTGCGCGCCCTGGCACCTCGTCTGACTCACTTGACCCTGGGCCATAGCCGGGGGGTGAGCGGCCTGATCGCCATGGGGTTCCGCCGGCTGGAGGAGCTCGCCCTCTTTGGCAGTCGTCATTGCTTGACGGGCTCTCAGGCCGCTCGGCTCCTGGCTGCCAACCAGGGCTTGCGGGCCGTCGAGCTGAGGGTGCGATCCCAGGTGGGCGCCTTGCTCGCAGCATTGGGGCCTCTGGCACACCTGACCCGAGTCAGCCTCCAACTGCCCGCCAAATCCTTTTTCGCTGACCTGCCGCCCGTCCTGCACGTGCAATTCGAGGAGCTGCGGGTCGACATCGAGGGGGACGGCATGCTCCGGTCCCTATTGACCATCACCGGCCCCAGGCTCCGACATTTGATCCTGAACTTCTCCCTGGCCGAAGATGCCCTCCTGAGCCTGGCCTGCCCTGCCCTGGAGGTCGTCACATTGCCCGGCTACCAAAAGGCGAAGCCTTACGTGCTGGCCATGGACTGCCCCCGCTTGCGGCTCATCAATGGCCTGGGGGCCCAGCGACTCACCGCACAGACCGCGTCCATGCCCCAGCTGTTCCGGGTCGAGAGCGACGAGGCTCCCACACTCGACTGGCTCGCCCCACTGCTCGCCCGCGCTCCGCGCCTGGCCGTGCTGAACGCGGTGGTCCTCCCGACCCAGTTGGCAGAACATGCGTTCTCGGCTTTGTTGGGGGGTGAATCGTCGACCGTGGCCAAGTTGGGCATGGGGCTGGACTTCCCCCAGCCCCCCGAGCCATCCGCTGCTGTTGTCACCCTGCGCCTGCCGGCCTCCGTTCAGCGGGTGGCGCTGACGCTCTCCTCTCCCATCGGGGCTGTCCAAGAGCTGCGACTGGAGGCCCCAGGCCTCCAAACCCTTCAGATATGTGGGTTCTGTCACTCGGGGTCTCTGACCCTGGCTCTGGAGAGCTCTCCGGCCCTCCGTTCCCTCGCGTTCTGGTCCTTCCCGGCCCTGACTTCTCTCGTCCTTGCCCCAGAGGCGCCCCTGGACACGTTCAAGACCGGGGCCCTCTGTGATTCCCTGGAGGCTCCTGCCCTGATCGAGCTCTTCACCCGGCACGGGAGCCTCCTGGAGCGGGTCTCCCTTTCGTCATTCAATCTGTCCCGCAAGGATGCCCCCGTCGCCCAGCAGCTCCTTGCGGCACTGGGCGCCCTGCCCAAGCTGACCCACCTGAGCCTGTCCGAGACGCCAACAGAAGACTTTACGCTGGCCAGCTTGTCCATCAAGCACCTGACGCTTCCTCAGTGCCCGAACAGCACAAATCGGCACCCCCGCTCGGTGACGCTCAACTGCCCGAGACTCGAAGTGCTCCACGCAATGTTCGACACGAGCATCGAGCGGTTTGAACTGTTGGGATGTCACCCCAACCTCAGGATGATTTCCCCTGTCGCGGAGCCTTGGATGGACCGGCTGGCAACGATGCTTCCAGGGGTACAGCTGCTGCCGAGTTGCTGCGAGTAAAGAGACGGCAAGCGGACTCGATGGACTTGTGGGAGGAGGGTGGCAACTCAACCGCCCCCCTCCCCCCCCCCCCCCCCCCCCCCCCCCCCGACTGCGAGCGCGCACTGGAAGCGCGCTGCTGACTCACGTCGGCACCCCGCTGGCCAAAACGACCCCCGCCGGAATTGAGGGGCCTCGCTCGGTGGGCTCGGGCCTGGCCCTGACCCAGACAGGAACTCATGGGGGACTCACTGTTTCTCTCTTGGAATATCTGTGTTTGGTTTGGCACCGAGCCTCAAAGCTGCGGTCACGAAGGGGACGGGGCCAACGAAGGGGTGCATGGGGCACCAAAATCGCAAAAAGACCTAATTTTAAAATCTGCAGGCTCAGATTTTTATAAATGGGGTCTAGTTTCCCGGGCCCAACTCAAACGACTGAGAGCCTGCGGATGAACCGGATTTTTCATCGGGAGCATGCCGGACATTTTCCCAGAGGGGGAGTGGGCGGCGGGTTCCGATCAGCCTCGCAGCATGGTGCTGGTGTACCACAGACTGGAGCGAGGGCCAAGTGGTCCCGGGGCGAGCAAACGGCGCGAGGAGAGGGGAACTGAAAGAAAGCTCCAAAACTTGAGGTCGGCACTGTGGGCGAACAAGGATCGAAAGCAAAATTCTGTAGGCTCAGATTTTTCTAAATCTTTTTTTGCGTCCAAATATGCTGGAACGAGGCGGCTCGCCTCGACGAACGGCGCTGAAGCCCCGAATCAATGGAGTCCAAAACGAGAGGACTTGGCCAGAGATGAAACGCAGTGGAATAAAAACCTATGGACTCAATCAGTGTGAAGATCGCATCGGCTACAGTGTCGCGATACCAGGGGAGGAGGAAAACCCATGGCTATTCGCAGAGGAGGGAACAGCGGAATTGAGGTTGCTGTGAATTCTGGTCTTGCTGTGAGTTCGAGGAGGGCCAACGGTAAAGACCCCATCAAAAAGAGAACTCTCCAAACGTTTCTCCGGGAGAAGAGGTCATGCCAATGGGGACCCCTGAAGTGAAAGCTCTCAGGGGTAAGTTTGAAAATAGTTTCATGGTCCCTCGGGGTGTTTCCGAATCAGCATCGAACGGCCGTTTTGGCCGCCGACGTGCCGACGTGGACTGCATCCCAACATTGCCTCCTTCACCCTTTGGTTCAGCAAACATGCAGCAACCCCCACGCGTTTTTCTCGCTTCCACCTCACCGCGCCGGCGAAAAATTCTTGAAAACTATTGTCCTGTTGTTTTCAGAACGCAGAACGCGACTCCCGAAGAGCATCCTCGCTCTGGCAACCCCGATGAAGTGCGACGAGTTGTTTTGGCGAATGCACGGCAGAAATGCCTGGATGCCTGCCAAGAAATTGAAAAGAGTGGGCAGTGGACAGAGGGAGTCATTGTAGGAGCTGACACCCTCAAAACTGATGGCCATCGAACCTATGAAAAACCTCGTTCGATGGAAGAGGCTGTAAATTTTATTAAGGCGCTTGCCAAGCCACACCAAGCGATCACAGGTCACATTTCAGTTCTTCGGGGCGCAGACCCTGAGACTTCCATTCCCCCGGTTAGGCGTCTGTCTCCTGAACCTGGCCACCCGCCAAGAGCGCTGTTTCACCAGCGTCACGACCATTACCCTGCGCCCACTGGACGATGCCCAAATCGGGGCCCTCTTCGCACACATGAACCCGTTGGACAAGGCTGGCGCGTACAACATTGACGAGGGGGCAGAAGCCGTTGCAAATGTCGAAGGCTCCAGAACCGGGGCCCAGGGACTCCCGCTGGAGCAATTCGAGGTGGAACTCCCCCTGGTTTGCTAACTCAAACCCCTTGGGCTGCTGGAAAGTGGAAGCAGGCGGAGCGTGTTCGTGCGGCCTCGCGGGCTCGCTGCCCTTCTCAGATTGGAACGAGAGGAAGAACACGAGTCGAGTCAACAGAGAGGAGAAGCAAAAACTGTTCACGGAAGGAAATTGATCAAGGGAGTTGATGCAGGATCTGCTGGAGAGGAGCGGCTCTTATCGCGGTGAAATCCAATTGGGCGTCGAGATCCTGGTCAATCTGCCCGACAACAGCACTACAAAAACGCGCGCCATCAATAGAAAATCCAGCGAAAAGGTCAGACACGTTGTCGCCGCGGATCATAAAAAGTCCGAGTGGCGCCTGGCGCACGCCCTCTTCAGTGGAATATCCCCTCTCTTCGGACTTCTCCAAAACAATGTTAATATTTTGATCGAGAGCACGGAGTTTCCCCTGGAAAAAGGAAGGTCCGTGAGCAGAGGCGACGCAACAGAAGTGCGCTGAACCGACCACAATCACGCGGCCGTCGTTCGTAATCACTTGGACTTGTTCTAAAAAAAGAAATGAGGCTAATTTCATGCACAAAACCTCCGCAGACGGTCGATAAACGCGTCCATCTCACTGAGAAAAAGGAAGAAGAGAGAAAAAGCCTGATAATCCCCAGGATCTATCTGATAATTCGAACTCGACCAAAAAAAACTCAAATTGGCCGGTCGGGAAGAAGGTCTCTACTCCGTCCACGAATACGTGGTTGGGCCGCACCGTATTCCCCTTTGGACAAAATCATTGGGCAAGGTTTGCTTGAGAAGGGACATTGACACTACAGGCGAAGTGGTGTGGCAGTGCGCCGAATTTGTGGCCGAGTGGATGACAAAACATTCCGATTATATTCAAGGAAAGCGGATTCTCGAGGTTGGCGCCGGAGTGGGCCTCGTCAGCATCACTTCGGCCCTATCCGGCGCCGCTAATGTGTTGGCCACTGACCGGGCACTGGGTCAGCTGGAGGCCATCAACAAATCAGCCCAAGGGATGCACTTGACGAATTGTCTGTTTTCGCTTGCTTTTTCCCCGCCGATTTCCTTCGGTGATCAGTCGGTACATGCCACCTCGATCTTCTCTGCGAGGACTCGATCCAAGCCTTCCTTCGCGAACATCCGCCTGGCTCCTTTGACGTTCTCCTTGCCACGGATATCACGTCTGGAAATTTTCCCTTCTTTTTCGGTCTGCCCACCGCCAGCTCCAGGTACGATGGCCCGATCGTTCGGGGGCTTTTCTCTTTCGCCGCTCGGGTGCTTCTCCCCGGGCAGCTTTTTTTCCTGGCACACGTGGAGCGAAAGGCGCATATCGATGCGTTGGTTCGGAGGGCCTTAGATGGTTGCATGGTCGAGGTGCCACTCCAAGGTTTGCAGCCGGGATCTCGTGATGATGACTCATTGTTCCCTCCTCAGACCCGAATTCTCCTCCAGGTCCACATTCTCCACTACCCCGATCAATGCGAGCATTGGACCCACCACCAACCGGAATGCTGCTGAACGAGCCTCAGTCAAGTCTTCCCCTGCAAATTGTTCCATGGAGGTGGGCAGTCTCTTTGACGCAGCTCGACGATTCCGATCCTTCGATGCCGATTGATACTTCGTTGAGAATCCTCGTTCGTCTCTCGTGAGGCTCGCGGACTCGCTGCATAAAATATTGGGCCGATTCGCAATCTGGTCGCTAGTCCAATGGGTTCTTTCCGCTTTGAAAATGCCATTTCTTCGACCGCCTGATCTTTTTGTGGCAGTCTGTCCCTTGAAGTTATTGATTGGGAGTGCGCCCATTTTTCTTTTGCGCAGTCTGTCGCGAGTGCAAAGAAGAAAGAATCTTTATCATGGCATAAGACACTGGTCTCCGCTTTTATGGTCTGTCTGAACTCCACACGAAATCATGCACATTTTGAGGTAGTCTGGGGTCTATGTCGGACTGGGGGGACTCTGCTCCACTCGGATGGCAGCCGCCATTCCAGTCCAGGTGATTAACGGAGTGACGTATGATGCCCTCAGACGCTTTGCCCTCGCAGCATTTTTCCCGGTGGGACTGGTGATCATTATAATGAATGGCACGGAGCTCCTCACCGGGAATATGATGTTTTGCGGGTTGGCATTGCTAACTGTCAATCGCAAGAAAGAAAGCGTTTGGCGAGTCTTCCTGGCTTGGTGCAAGAACTGGTTTTGGACCTTTATTGGGAATCTTTCAGGGTGTCTTTTTACTGCTTACATCCTTGGCTATCTCCCCGGTCCGTGTGACCCGTCCGTCCACCGCCACCATTGACCCCATGGTGGCAGGACTCTTCGCCGCCGAGCCCTACACCTCCTTTGCCAAGGCCCTGGCCGAGAACAAGGCCGGAAACCAGCTATTTTATCAAAACTTTCTGCGGGCCATTGGGTGTAATACCCTGGTGTGTCTGGCCATCTTGATGTGTCTCGCCTCGGATGACTTCATCTCCAAGATCTTCGCCTCCTGGTTCGTCATCACCACCTTCGTGTGCATCGGATTCGAGCACTGTCTGCATCGCCCTGGGTTTGACTCGCAATCGAGGTTCTGACGACGACGTAGTTGTGGCCAATCTGTTCTTTATCCCGCTGGGGCTGATGTGCGGAGCTGCCGTGCCCGTGGGGGCGGCCGTTGCCTCCAACCTGGTGCCGGTCTTTCTGGGGAATCTCCTGGGGGCCTGGTTTCTGGTGGCGCTCTCCTCGTGGTATCTTCTCAGCGCGGGAGCGTCCCCAAAACCCCCTCTGCTCGATTCCACCACCAAAGAAACTGGAACCTTGGGGGAGAGCCTCTCCACCCCCGCCAACCCGACCCCCTCCACCGCCGAGCCCAGTAGCACCGCCCCGCAGGAGCCATTACGCACCGACACCATTTTAAGTTTGCTCGGACAGGAGGTTGGAGCCAGACTTCCGACCCCGGTGCCCGTGGTCTCCACTACCCCATGTCCGGCCATGGCCGGGGCAGGTACCCCGGTTGGGATGGCCACGCCCGTCCCGGTGGTGGCTGCCACCCCCGCCTTCGCCGGGGGGACGGAGACGGAGCCAACACCTGGGGCGGGGGTGGCAGCATCCGCATCTGGGACACCAACCCCGGCCATGCGAAGATCACCGCATAGCGGCACCCGTCGCATGCTGGTGTCGACACCCTCCTTGGGTCGTGGACGCTAATCCCCCGACCTCATACCTCCTCCGGGGGTTCCATCCCCCCGGTATGTAAATTTCTCCGTTGTTGTGTTTTTGCCTTGGTTTTTTCCTTTCCTCGATCTCTCCTCCCCTTCCCCTGTTCCTCCGCGTGCCTGCCTCACCTTGAAATTATTGCTGCCTGAAGAGACTCGACAACTAAGGGACCGGGGGATGTTTTGTGGTGTCTTCGGAGATCGACAGGCAAGGCATCTGGGTTCAAAGCTCCAGGTTTTTTCTTCCGGGATGGCAACCGCTCTAGGAAAGGCTTAGCGAAGTCAGAGGAGAACGGCCACCGATAAATTTCAGCTCGCAGCTCCCAGGTTTTTGACAATGCCGATAGCTTGCCTCTCCCCACTGGTTCCATTTCTTCGCCTCCCCTTTGGGTGCGCACGAGATGCGGCAAGCTCACCCGCCTCCGACCTTTCTTCCACGGTTTACCCTGTGTCATCATAAAGCTGCTGTCTCTTGCGTCAGGTTTTCCCCAAATGGCGCCTTCGTTGCATCAGGATGTCTGTGCGGTTGTTGTCCTTTTTTTCAAACGATCTCAACTTTCCTTAGCTGCCGATCGTGTTGTTAACGTTTATAATATCGAAAATGGCAACCTCTGGCGGATCATCCCACCATCCCAACCGGGAGCCGGTCACTCGCAGGGGATTAACGAGCTCTCCTGGACGACAGACAATCGGTCAGTCCTGCGTGCTTTCATCGTGACCTCAGTCTTATTATGCCGATTCGCAGCCATATTTGTACAGGCTCAGATGATCGCACAGGTCCCTTTCCCATTCCCTTTTCTGGGTCGCCTCACTCTTTCTGTTTTAGTCCGAATATGGGATGTGGATATGACCAAGCAATTGGCCGTGCTGAAAGGCCACACGGGTTACGTCCACTCGGTTGCCTTCAGCCCCCAGCCGAACATCATCGCCAGCGGGTCGTATGACGAGACCATCCGACTCTGGGACACCACGTCTGTCCTGCCCCGGCCCTTCCTGCAGACTCTGACCCCACGGATTCGCTCCTAGAACGGGAACCTGCTGCCGGGTCATCAAAGCCCACACGGAGCCCGTGACTTGTGTCAGCTTCAACAAGGACGGCACCCAGCTCCTCAGCTCCAGCATGGACGGGCTTTGGTTCGCACTTTCCGCCTCCTGCCCTGTCCGCCCTGCGCACGCATGCCACATGTACGCACACCTCCTGTCATTTGTGATCGGCGGCCCCATGGTCACGAGATGTGCTTCATTTGAACGCATCTGCCTCCGTTACGACACATCTGCCTCACCCTGTGACTTCTCTCCCTTGAGTATGTATTGAACACACCTGCACAGCTGTCACACAACACACCCCGGTCCATCTCTCTTCCGGTATCGACACAGCCGAAACACATCCTGGGTCCCCATGTTGATCAGGAGATCCGATCTTCTTCGCATTCCCCCCCCCCCCCCCCCCCCCCCCCCCCACCCGCCCAGTCGAATCTGGGACACGGCCACGGGCCAGTGCATTAAATCGCTGGGGGACCCGGAGAATATGGAACCCGTGGGTCATAGCCTCTTCAGCCCCAACGGGAAATTCCTGCTGGCCTCCAACCTCAACAGCCAAATCCGCCTGTGGGATATTAACGGTCCGCAGTCGGGGATGGGCAGGGGGCAGGCGGTTTGAATGCCACTGCCCGTTTCGACATCCCTGTTGCGCGTGTCTGCGTTCGTGTTTTGATTTTTCGCGAGTTCGGCAGATTTTTGTGATTCTTGTTTACCACCGGCCCCAAGTTCGCTCAGCTGTGTGCCATTCACGATCCTTGCTGTCCGATTGATCCAGCCCCTCTGCTCCACACACCATTTCATGACGCATCGCATCTTCTGTCCGTCTGACCACCGCCACCCGTCCCAGGAACCTGCCCGAAACGGTACGTGGGGCACATCAACACCCAGTACTGCATCACATCGGCGCTGCTCATGCCCCTGGCGGACAAGTTTGTCGTCTCGGGCAGCGAGGACGGGATGGTCCACGTGTGGAACCTGCAGACGCGCGAGTGTGTCCAGAGGCTCCGCGGGCACAGCGGTCTGCCCGTCCATTCCGCCAACCCGCTCATCCCATGCGTACCCTTCCCAGCCCCCGTGATTGCGGTGTCCGTGCACCCGACCCAGCCCTGCATTGCCTCGGCTTCGCTCGACGGCACCGTGCGCGTGTGGCAGCACCCGGACTCGGCCACCCCCGTGACCCACCAAGTCATGGCCGCCGCGGATTGGCAGGCTCCACCAATGGCCCCGGCCTGTGTGCCGAACTCGGCCGATCAGCCGCCAGTACAGAGCGGGGCCGCACCTCCACAGGCCACAACGGCGGCAGGGGGGCAATAGATTTGATCGCAGGATTGATCGTGCGGGACGGTTCGGTTCGGGGTTCGTGGAGAGAAAAATCATTGGATGTGCAGCGGGCGTCCGATTCGAGATCGTCGCTGATCACCTCAAATCGATCGATTATTTGATATACAAAAGCGCATGCGCCTGGCGCAGGGAATGTCCGTGCGGGCATCGATTTGTCCCACCGTGCAAGGGGAAGGTGTGCCGATGAGGCTATTGGCGGACTGAAGACGAGCAATCGACGCACGTTTTTGCAAACCTTACCTAAACCTCAACGGGGTCGAAATCCTAAATTCGCCTCTGCGGTCGGGTTATCTAAAGGTGTTTGGCCTAATCTTAAGGTAAGGTTTGACTTTTAACCCTTCCTTAAGCTTTCCGTTGAGCTTAACCTCGAAGGCAAAAAGGTTATCATAAGGTTTTCATGCCTTTTCCCTTTCTTAAGCTTTTCAGAAAGCTTACCTTCTGGGATGAAAGAGGTTATCTTAGGGTTTCGAAAAAGCTGAACTCGGTCTGGAGTGCTATATCGGTATCATTGGGTCATCCCACCGCCACCCCTCTCCGTCATCTCTCTGGGCTCACAGGTGTCCGCCCCGGCGCGCTCAATGACCTCATCACGACCCTCTGCTTGATCGCCTTCACCAGCATGTGCAACCCACACCCCTACATCCTCCCGTGGCCCCTCATCCACCCCGACGTTCTCCTCCTGATTTGGCCGCCGACGCTGGCGTGTCCTGACTGCTGGGTCTGTCGCCGGAGCTTTTGCACTGGCCACGCCCACAGTCTGCCATCGATGTCATTGAGGTCCATCACCCGCCGCTCCAAACATCACCACCATCATTCAAATGGCATCGCCGCGTACCATTCCCTCTCTGGACATGCGAGAACGCCTCCTTTGACAAACAGGAAGAGTCTGAGCCACCTCAGGAAAACACGTCCGTCCGCGCCTTTTTCATTGTTTGAGGTGTTGTTGTTGCAGGAACCTATCTCATAACATTGTTCGTGTTTGGATTTCTCTTCCATTTTCATTTCTCTCTGTTCTTTTACGGGCAGGTTTGACTTTGGCCCCCTTCCTCACGCTCTCGGCCATCTCGTGCTTGCTAGGCCATCTCGTCCTGTGCTCGGCCAAGTCTTGGAGTGCGGTGGTGCGGTCTGGTTTCCAGCGAATTTCCAAGCCGTTCCTTCCGCTGCATTTCCTCTGAACTTTGCGCTGACCATTTCCGATGAAGCGCGCTCTCAACAAGACCTCAACAAGACCGTGTCGACCCGCTGTCTCCTCCCAAGCTTTCGCTCCACGTTCGAGAGGATCTCGTAAAGCTGGGACTCCAGATCGGATGAACCAGTTAATCAGTTGAATCTTTCCTTTCCTTCACCGTCCCTCCCTCTCTTCCATTTTCTCGCACTGTCTTCCCCGCAAATATACGCTTGCCATTTTCTTCGATTCAGAATTTTCGCATATCCTCCCTTCAGTTCGGGCAATGATCTGAGTGTCGGGTATGGCGTAAAACTGACTGCAGGGGCAGCGCAATACTTACGGCTTGGTCGATGCAAGAACCAATTACCACCTTTTGGGAAGAGGTTCCTTTCAGCTCTTCCAAAAAGCTTATCATAGGGTTTGGGGCGAAAAGGTTAACGTGAGCTTAACGGGAAACGCCACCTTGTCAATTCCAGGTCGGATTTTAATCTTATCATAAGGTTAACAAAAGCCCTCGAAGACCTTAACCTTTGGGTTACCATAACATTCCCAGGAACGTGCGTCGATCACAGTCCAAAAACTGACCCAGGATAACGTCTGCCCCCCTGGTTCATCTGGCTAATGCAGGTTGACGTTGCAACCCGGGCGATTCGGGAGCTCCTTCATCTCCCCCTCTCCGCTGATGATGTGGCTGTTCGGAATAAATGTGAGGAGCTTTCGCATGGTTTGGCATTTGGCAACTTCCCCCCTCATTTCGACGCACCATTGTAGTTACCTTCGCCGATGCTCAGCCGCTTTTGGATGGCATTCATACGCTCTCGTCGATGAATGCTGATACTCAAAGGTCATACCGACGCATCGGTTTGGAAGCCATCTCTCGGCGGGAAGTTGGCATCATCATCATGGCCGGCGGGCAGGTTTGAAATGAGGCTCTTCCGTTGCGTTTCTATCGGTGATGAATAGGGAACACGGTTGGGTTCCGATAAAATTAAGGGCGCTTTTGATATCCAGCTCCCCTCGCACAAGTCACTGTTTCAGGTGCTCTGCGAGCGAATGTTGACTCTGCAAAGGCTCGCTGGTCTGTTTTTTGTTGTTGATGATGGTTGTTGTTCTGACCCGAGATTTTTTTTGCTTGTTGGTTAGGACCTTCGGCGATCATTCCCTTGTACGTGATGACTTGTGATCTCAATGAGACCGAGACCCGCATCTTTTTCGAAGAACACAACTTCTTCGGCCTGGATCCCACTGCCGTGCTGTTCTTTTCGCAGGGCGTCCTGCCCTGCGTCGACATGACGACGGGCGGGTTCCTTCGCGACGAGAACGACATGGTCCGTCTGGAAGGTTGACCCATCCTCCGACCTCCTTCTCCCTAGATTTCCGCGTCTCCGAACGGAAACGGCGGGATCTACCAGGGTCTGACACTTCTCCTCGCCCTTTGTCCATCTCACATCTGGTTCCCACTCCCAGCCTTGTCGGAGACCGGTATGCTGCGGGATATGACCCAGCGGGGTGTGAAATACCTGCACGCGTTCAGTATTGACAATATCCTCTGCAAGTCTGCTCTGAGCCGGTGCGGCCGACGTCATGAAATTTTTTTTGTTTCCACAGGGTTGCGGATCCGCTCTTTATGGGGCTGTGCATCTCCCAGCATGCCGACTGCGCCGCCAAGGTGATCACCAAGGTCGGCCCTTCTCACTCCAGAGGCCTCTCTGACCCCCCCCCCCCCCCCCCCCCCACCACCACCACCACCACCAACAAAAGCGGCACCCCCACGAGCGGATGGGCGTCCTCTGCCGAGATTCGGCCGGCCGCCCCGGGGTTGTGGAGTACAGCGAGATCACGGAAGAGCAGGCTTGCCTCCGCATCCCCGGGCCGAAGGGCGCGTGCGAAGGGGAGGCCCCGCTGGCCTTCCGGGGGGCGTGCATCTGCAATCACTTCTACTCGCTGGAGTTCCTGCAGGAATGCGTCCAGCTGGTCTCCCGGATGAAGTCTGTGTCGGGTCGTCTTGGTCTTTCCAGCCCCAACACACGCTCGTCACTCCCAAAAGGCTGCACATTGCCAAGAAGCAGGTTCCCTTCCGCGAAGATGGCCGGATCAAGCAGCCCACGGGTAACAACGCCTTCAAAATCGAGCTGTTCTTCTTTGACGTCCTCGAATTCACTCGTCATTTTTGTGCCCTTGAGGTCTGTTTTGTTCTTTTTTATTATTAAATTCGTTTTCACTGTGCCCGAGCAGGTTGGTCGCGAAGAGGAGTTCTCCCCGGTGAAGAATGCCACCGGAGGCGACTCTCCCCAAACTGCCCGCGACGCTCTTTCTGCGTTGCACGCCCGTTGGCTTGAAGCAGCGGGTGGCCGAACGAGTCTGTTCTCTTGTTTTTTGACGATGACACATCATTCCGCGGCCTTGGTTTTAGCTGGGGAAGGCCTGGTCGAGATCTCCCCTCTGTTGAGCTACGAGGGTGAGAATCTGAATTTTGTGGCTGGGAAGTCGTTCCAGCGGCCAGTTTGTCTTTCCGCACCCGAGGAGGCCACCCAAAAAGAATAACCTGTTGTAAGTTACCATAGAGTATGGGCGATTATCTTTTTTGTTTGTTTCATATTTTCCACGCTTGAAGAATTTGTCACCCCACAACATTGAAGCTTTTGGGGTGGTTTTCTCTTCTTGTAAGTTTGACCGAACACGAGCGAGCAAGAGACCCGGCGAAGTGGGTATAACCGGTGAGCGAACTCTATCTTTTTCAAATCGAAAAAACTCAGCAAACGGAAACAGGAGGGAGCGAAGTCTGTTCAATTCTGAATCTTCTTCCTCTCAATTCTCTTCTGCAGTCGTCCTCTATTTCTCCCAAGGCCGCGATTGCCCCTGAATCCGAGATACCTTCTCGCTCCACGGCTACCGAGTCCACTGCCTCCACTGTCTCTCCTGACCTCGAAACATCAACCAATCCATCGGCCCCTTCTTCTTCTCCTCATCAAAGCGAAACTTCCTCCGAGCATGGCCATGCTCCGGTATCCACCCCGCCCCCAGCCAGTAGCCCGCGCGCCCACCGCCAGACATCATCTCTCGACGTAGCGCCAACTCGCAATTTGCGCTCACGAGCGACTCCCACCCCGGCCAAACCAACCACACGAAAGCCGGCCACGAAAGCCGCGGCTCCCCGGGTGAAACAGGCCGCCAAGCCCAAGGGCAGAGCCACCAAGCCCAAAAAGAAGGCCGACGAGGACAAGGACGACGACGAGGAAGGCCACGTCATCGTGCCCACGACGAGCGAGGAAAGCGACGAGAATGACGAGGAGAGCAGCGAGGAGGCGAGCAGTGACGAGAGCGGGGGCAAGTCTTCGAGCAGCAGCGAGGAGGAGGACGAGTCTGAGAGTACAACCCCCGGGGCCACAGCCACACCCAAGGTTTGTCCCCATTTTTTTGCGACAGGCCAGGCATATTGTCATCGTGATCGCTCCTCCTCTGTTATCCGCGCATCATCCCGGGGTGAACCCCTTCCCATCCACCGCCCTTCCCCTTCGCAGCATCCCAAAAAGCCGCCCGCCGCCAAGGCCGGGAAGGCAGGAGGGCCCTCGGCCACCCGTGCTGCGGCCCCCGCAGCAGCCAGCAAACCACGAGGAGCCTCGGCGCCATCATCCGCCAAGCCGGCCGCCTCACGGACCCCGGCCAAGTCCCCGCCCACCGCCAAATCGGGGGCCAGTCATGCCGCCGGGGCCAAGGCCACCGCCGGAGCCGGGGCCGCCAAGGGGACGACGCCCCGCTCCCACGCCAAGGGGGCCAGGGAGAGGGAGAGGGAGAAGGAAAGGGAGAAGGAGAGGGAGAAGGAGAAGGAGAAGGAGAAGGAGAAGAAGGTGGTCAAGGATGATGATGGTGGCGAGGAGGCGGACAAGGAGAAGGGCAAGGAGAAGGAGAAGGAGGAGGCGGAGAAGGAGAAAGACAGCAAGAAGAAGAACGCGACCGAGGCGGCGGAGGCCAAGGCAGCGGCAATCCCCCCGGCGGTTGAGGTCAGCGCCGATTCCAAGCCTACTCCCCCATCGCCCGACACTTCCCTCCCGGCCGCCTCCCCGGCCGCCCCTGCCGAGCCCGAGACAAGCCCGCCCAGCAGCGGGCCCCGCCCTCGCAAGGGTCGCCGGACCCCAACAAGCAGCGCGCCCAAGACCAAGACACCGCGCGCCCCTGAGCCGAAGGAGCCGGCTGCTGCTGCCGCTGTTGCTGTTGCTGCTGCTGCTGCTGCGAGCGAGGGTGAGGATGACGAGGAGGAGCAGACCGAGGACGATGAGCGCGCTGCCAAGGCCCAGCAGGCCGCCGCCCGGGCGCCGCCGGCCGCCGAGGCAACCGCCCCGCCAACCGGGGCCGCCGGCCAGGCTGCTACTGCCGCGGGGATGTCGACGTCCGCTGGGGCATCCAGTGCCGCGATCCCCAAAGACAAAGAGGTCGGTCGGACGGCCCTCAGACACCCAGCCCCTCAGACGCGCCCGAGCTTGACTCACTTGCATGCCTCCCTGTGGGTGTCTGTGTTTGATATTTTTTTTGCGAGTCATCTTCATCGTTTTGTGATTCTTGTTCGCCCACCGGCCCCCCCCAAGTTCGCTCAAGCTGTGCGTCATTGGAGACCCTTCCTGTCCGATGGATCAGCCCCTTTGCACAACACACACACACACCCCAAACCTGGACCTTCCCCCCCTCCCCCCTCCCCCTCCCCCCAAACACAACAATACTCTCTGAGAACCTCACTCACCTTGCTGTCGTGCGCTCTCCCACCGCTTTGCTTCCCCGGCAGGATCAGCCCGACACCGAGCCTGCGGTCAAGTCTGCCCGGGGCGGCGGCGCCAAGGGTCGCCGGGGCGGCAGCGGCAGCACCAAAGTCAAGAAGGGCCGCGCCAGCTCGCCCGTCCGCCTGGGCAGCCCGCTGGTCTCCATCCCCCCGGAGCTGCTCGACCAGGACAACCTGCCCATCCGGGGGGTCACCACCCGTGCCGGCACCTCGCGCGGGGGCCCCCGGGCCGCGACCCAGTCCAAGCTTGCCGGCACCAAGCACGCCGCCGAGGGCCCGGCACCCGAGAGCGACCACGCGCGCGCCAAGGTCGAGGAACCGACTGCTCCGGCGGGTGGCGCGACCCCAGGGGCGGGAGCCACAGCCCCGCCACCAGCACCATCCGCCTCGGATCTCAACAACGCCGACCTGGTGCCGACCCTGGGCGCGTTGGCCCCGACTGTCGTTGTTCCCGTTGAGCCCGCCGGATCCGTGGCCGCGGAGACAGCCCCCCCGACCAGCAGCCCACCCGCTGACCTGCCCGCCGGCCCGCCCGCATTAACATCAGCAGACAGCACACAGCCAACCACACCGCCTGGCGACACGGCTGATGCTGCGCTGACGATGCCGCCGCCTGCTCCCGGAGAAGCGGCCGCACCGGCTTCATCACCACCGGCGCTGGCTGCACCTCCCCCCGAGGCCCCGATGGCCTCCCAGCCCCCCAGCGCCGCCCCGCCCGCCGACCAGCCGCCGCCCGCCGTGGACAACGCCCGGCCCCGACGCCGCCGGCGCGACCTGAACTTGGAGCTGTTTAACGAGGCCTCGGAGTTCCAGGTGCGGCCCGACTTGGACCACCCCACCGACCCGGCCCCGGGCGGCCCCGTTGAGGAACCCGTGCCCCTGGAGCGCAAGCGGACGGCCAAGCAGATGGCCGCGGAGGCGCTGGAAGGCCCCGTGCCGGGGCGGCAGCGGGGCAGGCGGGGAGGCAGGGCGCGCGGGGGCAGGGTCGGCCGGCCGAATAAGAAGCGGATCAACTCGTCCGATGAGGAGACCGAGGAGGCTGACGAGACGGCAGCAGCATCGGGGGTTCGGGCCGATGGGTCGTTCGTGTTGTTGGTTGCAATCGGTGTGGGTTGCGATTGGTGTTGGTTGTTCAATTGACCGGAGGTGATGGTGGTGATGGTGATGGTGGTGGTGATGATGATTGTGGCTGGATGGGTGATGATGAGTGATGGGTGATGATGATGACTGGATGATGATGATGACTGGATGATGATGATGACTGGATGATGATGATGACTGGATGCTGATGACTGGATGATGATGATGACTGGATGGCTGGATGATGATGACTGGATGGCTGGATGACTGGATGATGATGATGATGATGATGATGATGATGATGATGATGATGATGATGATGATGATGATGATGATGATGATGATGATGATGATCGGATGATGATGATGATCGGATGATGATGATGATCGGATGATGATGATGATCGGATGATGATGATGATCGGATGATGGATGACAACTGGCGATGACTGAATGGTGACTGGATGATGACTGGATAATAGCTGGTGGTTGGTGGTTGGTGGTTGGTGGTTGGTGGTTGGTGGTGGATGTGAAGTTAGGGCTCATGGCCTCCACCATCTCCTCGCCCCCCTCCTCCCTCCTCGCATCCGCAGACCCCGGCCTCCACGACGGCCGCTCCCGGCCCTCCCTCGCTCCACCTCGCCCCTCCTCCTCCCCCGCCCCCCCGATCAAGGTGGCCCTGGATGACATCGCCCCCGGCGCAGCCGGCGCCTGGCCGAACAGGGCGATGTCGACCTGGCCCGGGCACTGTCGATCAGCCTGCAGGAGGGATACCGGCGAGGTGCCGGCATTCCCGAACCGACTCTGCCTGACCTGCCGCTTGCCGTCCCGAGTCGGGACGAGCCTGCCGCTGCTCAGGCACCCGAGACGCCCCAACAACAACAACCACCACCGCCCGCCCCGCCCGTGCTCGCAGTCCCGCCGCCACCGCCTCCACCGCCTCCACCACCACCGCCACCACCACCCGCCCCGCCCTCGCCCCCCATCCCGCCGCGCACCGCGAGTCGCCGCCGAGCCAAAAAACCCACTGCGGAGACGCTCCTCCCACCACCCGCCGCTTCCCCGCTGCACCCCCGTCCTCCCGTCCCCTCGCCCTCGCCCTCGCCCCCCGGTGGCTAACCCCGCCGGCCTCCGTGGCTGAGACCGGGGCCATCGCCACCATCCCCGCTCCCACCACCACGACCCCGAACCTTCGGTCTCGTTCACCCCGGCATACGAACCTCAGCCCAGCCCTGCGGCAAGCCCCGCCCTGCCTGCCCGTGCGGCCTCCGCCCCGGACACGGTCGAACTGATGGACATGGTCCCACTTGGGCAGCCGACCTGCCCCGGGTGGACGAGCCGGTCCGTTTGATGTGGTGGCTATCCCCCCAGAGCACATCGCCCTTCTCATGCCGCTCTGCTGCCATGTTCCTCCCCTCCCCCCTCCCTCCCCCATTCGCAGCCTGAGGACTGCCAGAGCACGTCACGTGAACACGTCCCCGAGTCGATGGAGGTCCGTTGCTGTTGGTGCGCCGCTCCCGTTACCCCCCATCGCCAACATCACCCCCATCGCCAACATCACCACCACCACCACCACCACCCCCATCCCCATCAGCCCCATCCATCAACTTCATCATCCCCATCATCCCCATCATCCCCATCATCCCCATCATCCCCATCGTCCCATCAACCCCACCATCCCGATCTCGACTGGCTGCCGGCGGGCGACGTGATCAACAACGTGATTTTCCAATCGGATGGACCCGTCTCATCGTCATCGCCTTTTCCCCGTCTTGCGCGACGGCGGGTTCCCTGGGGGTGTGTCTGCAATCTGGTGATGAGCGCAGAAGGACGGTGTCCTCCGGTTTGTGGTGGTGCGCAACAACGGGGAGACCCAGAACATGGTGTGGCTGGTGGCCCTGAAGAACCTCTTCGCCCGCCAGCTGCCCCGGATGCCCCGCGAGTACATTGTCCGGCTGGTCTTCGACAGGTCTGCATCGCCCCCCGGTTATAACCACCCTGCCCACGCATGCATGAGATACATCAGATGCCCCGCGAGTACATTGTTCGGCTGGTCTTCGACGGGTCTGGATCACCGCCACCACGGTTATAACCACCCCGGTGATCCCAACACCTTCCACACTGCACGCATACATGCCCCCATCGTCCGGCTGGTCTTCGACAGGTCTGCATCACCATCACCCCGGTTATAACCACCACGCAGACATGCACGCACACACCCTCGCCCGTCTCTGGGCCCTCTGCTCCCAGAGCTCTATCGCAGACCATGGGTATACACCACCCCGGTTATATACACACCACCACACACAGGCATACCCCCATGGTCAGCGTGTCACCTCACCGCACTCACCATGTTCGATTCTCCTCCTCCTCCTCCCCCCCCCTCCCCGCGTACGTTCGCATCGTCAACTGGTGCCGTTTTGCCGTCCCGGACATCCAACGACCAGGAACCATCATTCGATGGTGGCCATCAAGAACTACCGCCAGGTCCGTCCACCCCCACCCCTACCCCACCGCCCACCTCCCATCCCGCTCCCACCCCCATTCCCGCTCGCTGTGCTAGCCGTGATCCCGCCATCACCATCTCACCCATGCTCGTCGTCGTCGTCGTCGTCGTCGTCGTCATCATCATCATCATCATCATCATCATCATCATCATCATCATCATCATCATCATCATCCAGTCATCATCATCATCATCATCATCATCATCACCACCGCCGCCGCTCCAGATCATTGGCGGGATCACCTTCCGGGTCCACCGCGACATCAAGCTGGGCGAGATCGCCTTCTGCGCAGTCGACGCCAACGAGCAAGTGCGGGTCCGTCCGCGGTTATACCACGGCTATATCATGGGTATATCCCCCACGGTTATCTCCCCCACGGCTCCACCTCCCACGGCTATATCCCACGACGACATCACCCATCACCCACTACATGTCACGGTATATCACCCCACGGTGATATACCCCCACGGGGTCTATTACCCCATGACTATCTGTCCACTGTGGTGATATACCCGCCGTGGAAGTACCCCCGTGGCTATACCCCCACGTTACACAGCATGACACGGCCGGCTCACCGTACGGATTTCCTCATCCCTCGCTCTGTCACACCACCACCATCATCACACACGCGCCTGTGCGGCGGCCGTCTGCGCAGGGCTACGGGACTCGGCTGATGAACCACCTGAAGGAGTATTCCAAGAGCCTGGGGCTCCGGTTCCTGCTGACGTACGCTGACAACTTCGCCATCGGGTACTTCCGCAAGCAGGTCCCGCTGCCTGCCCTTGCCCCTGCCCTCCTCGTGCCCTTGTCATGCATGCCCCCACTGATGTCTGCATCCCCTCTGTCGGTTTCACCCCGTCTCCATCCCCCTGTCTCCATACCCCCATACCCCCTGTCTGTCTACACCCCTGTCTACCCCCCTTCTCTCCACACCCCTGTCTCCACCCCCTGTCTCCATTCCCCCTGTCTCCATCCCCCCTGTCTACACCCCCCCCTGTCTACATCAAACAAATTTACCATGCATATCTTCACCCGTGCTTGCATTCACTTCGCCTCGATGATGATGCAGGGCTTCACCCGGGAGATCACCACCCCGCGTGAGATCTGGGGCGGCTACGTGAAGGACTACGACGGCAGCACCATGATGGAGTGCCTGCTCTACCCCACCATCAACTACCTGACCATCTCCGACATGATCCAGCGCCAGAAGCAGGTCCGCGCCCCACACCGTTCCCTTGGGCGTTGATGATGACGGGGTGGGGATGATGATGACTGGATGATGACTGGATGGAGGATGATGACTGGATGAAGGATGATGACTGGATGGGGATGACTGGATTGTTGATGATTGGATGTTGATGATGTTGATGATGACCGGATGATGATTGGATGATGTTAATGATGGAAAATCCCACGCCCAACCATCGTCCATGACCGCCGTGCGAGTGCTTCCCTTTCTGTCGCCTCGTGGTGTCCGTCATCACCGCATTCATCACCCGCATTGCCACCATCCCCTCCCCCTCCCCCAATCCCAACCCACCCCCCGCTCCCCAACCCACCTCCACCACACCCCCAAAACCACCAGGCAATCTACGACCACCTGCGCCGCTTCGTGCCCGTGATGGACAAGCGCTTCCCGGGGCTGCCCATCTTCCAGGACTACAACGCGGCTCTGAAGCCGCCCATACCCCGGGGTGGCGTCGACCTGCGCCCGTCCTCCCCGCCCCTCTTCCCCGCCTCGCCGCCCCCCGAGCCTCTCGCCAGCCCGCCGCCCACCTCGCCCGTGCGGGCCGCCCAGCCGCCCACCCCCACGCCTATCATCTCGCCCTCCCCCGCGGCCGGCGAGAAGTTGAAACGGCGCGGAACTAAGCCCAAGGCCGGCCTGGCGCCCCCATGGCTCGGCCTGCCGCCCCCGCCGGCCGTGATTAAGGTGCTCAACCCGGAGATGGTCCCAGGCGTGGCCGGATGCACCGTGCGGCCGCCCCAAGTCTCGCTGTCCGTCCCCGCGTCCACATTGCCGCCACACACACATTACAGCCCTCTGTACGACACACACACACACACATTACAGCCCTCTGTACGACACACGCACACACACATTACAGCCCTCTGTACGACACACGCACACACACATTACAGCCCTCCACACACACATTACAGCCCTCTGTACAACACACACACATCACACGAAATACCGCAGCTGGGGGTGGAGAGGTGGGTGGAGGAGGAGTGGGTGATATACCCACTTGGTCTGCTCAACCCCACCCGCTTTTTCATCCCCGCGTGCCCCCCAGGCGATACCTGCTCTCCCTGAACGCCCTGCTGGCCTCGTTCCACGAGGCCCTGTGCCGGATGCCCTTCGTGACGGACTTCCTGGAGCCCGTCACCCTGGCCGAGGCCCCGGATTACTACGAGCACATCGCCAACCCGCTTGGTTCGTCGTCGGCCAGACTCCTCGTGCCTGCATCCCCCCCCCCCGTGCCTGCATACCCCACCTCGTGCCTGCATACCCCCCTCGTGCCTGCAGCCCATATTCCCTTCGTCTTCTGACACACCACCTGGCAAACTTGTATTTTTCCATCCAGATCTGCGCACGGTCCAGCTCCGCATCGCGTCGCGTCGCTATTACCGGACGCCGGAGATGTACGCCGCCGACATCCGGCGGATCTGCGCGAACTGTCGCTCGTACAATGCCTCCCAGACGCCATTCTACAAGCATGCCAACGAGCTGGAACGGTACCTTGACGAGAAGATGAAGAACATCACGTGGCCGCATCCCTCGGACTTCTCCGGGTCACCCGTACTCCGGGCGCAACCCACCCCGTACCATTTGTAAATGCACTCTTCTGCAACCGTGCTTCTCCCTTCAAAAAACACGCAGAGAAGAAACTCACGGCTGGAGGTTGGATGGCAACGTGAACCACCGGGTTGGATCTCGCGGGTTGGATCTCGGAGTTGATCCTCGTCGACTCAATTGCCTCTTCTCGTCAGTTAACACATATAATGAAGGGGCACTCCTCTCCTTCCTCCTTCCTCGGATGCCGTCGGCGAGGATTTTGGAGCATGCCAAAGATTGCAGATCCAACCCGGTGGTTCTCGTTGCCATCCACAATCAGTTCCGTTGACTCCCGTGGCTGTTCAGCCTCACTTTCTGATTTTCTCTTTCTATAGTGGGGTTTCCTCGAATGACCGTCGAGAAGCGCCGCGAACACGACTCTCCCCGGCGGCGATCTCCCAGCCCACCTCGTCGGGCCCCATCGCCGCCGCGTGTCGCCCCCAAAGTTGTCTGTTGCTCTTTTTTTTCTTCCTTGGCCTGTATCACTCCCAAATAGGCAGATCCTTTGGACGCCGTCCGTAAGAAGCTGGAATCGCAACAAGAGAGCGAGCAGCAGGTCCGAACCCGACTCTCCGTCGACCTTTTGATTGTTTTCTTGGGCGTAGGTCAAATTTATGACCAAAGCTGAGCGAGAGAAGGCGGCGGTGGAACGGCGACAGAAAGAGTTCGCAGAACGGCAGCGATTGGCTCAGGAACTTCAGGAGGCCCATCAACGCTACGTCGGCGAAGGTTTGCGTGAACGGCCACCACATCAACACCAGAATTTTCCGCTTTTTAGATCGTGATTCCAGGCGCGACCGCGATGACCGGCGTGATTACGACCGCCGCGATGACCGCGATCGCCGGGGTGATCGTGACCGGCGCGATGACAGACGCGACGACAGACGCGATGACCGGCGCGACGACCGGCGTGAGGAGCGTGCCAGGCCTGGCGAACGTGAGTGGGACCGGGGAAAGCGGTCGCCTTCACCCCCCCGAGGATCGGCACCCATGTCCCCCGAGAGGCCCCAGGGTGGAAAGAACCGCGCCGGACGGAGCCCCTCGCCCACAACTGCCAGGTCTGTGGATAGGCTGATGACGGGGTGATGACGGAGAGGACGCGATACAGGGAGCGTCGGGTTCTCGTCCCTCCACCTTCCATGCTCGTCATCACCATCATCATCATCATCATCATCATCATCATCATCATCACCACCATCATCACCACCATCATCACCATCATCATCACCATCACCACCATCACCACCCCTCGGCAGGCGTTCCCGCTTCCGGCTCATTTTCCCCCTCCTCCTCCTTCCCCCCGCGACGTTTCCCTCATGTCCATCGGCCTTCACCCCCACCCCTTCATCCATCCCTGCCTCAACCCGCCCTGTCATCATACTTGCCCCATCCCCGGTGCAACTACCGGCCTCGAGAAATTCCGTTCTCGTTCGACTGGGCACCCGAGGACGACACGGCCCGCAACGACCCCTGTCTGCCGCCACCGCCACCCCCCCCCCCCCCATGTATGGATGTGTTTGTGCTTGTAGGGGACGTCTCTCCCTGCCTGTCTCACCCCCGGCCCGGCAGAGCTGTGGGAGCGATGATAGGTGGGAGGGAGGGAGGGAAGAGTCGGGACGTGAAGGCCAGTCCTGTGAGCGGCGGGGGGTGTTTGCCAGTGGGCCCCCAGGCGCCCAGGCCTCCATCGTGAGATGGCGAATCTTTGTCTCGGCTCCTCATTTCCACAACATCCCCTCGCCTCCCCCTCGCCTCCCCACCCACCTCACCCCCTCCCCTCCCCACCCACCTCACTCACCCCCGTCCCGCCCATCCCCTCTGGTTGGGGGCCAAAAAATCTCCCATCCATCCAGCTACCAGCAGCGCCACGAGGGCGCCATCCTCTTCGGCCGGGGCAGCCTGGCCGGCATCGACCGGGCCGCCCAGCGGGGCACCGCCTCGAACAGCTTCTACGAGAAGCTACTGATGGAGCGAGTCGAGAAGGCCGGCGATGAGCTCAGCATTCTGGCCCCCTCGTCGCCCTCCTCGGGCCATGCCGAGTCGGTGACGGCGCGGCGCGGCGGCGGCCGGGAGGAGGAGCGGGAGGAGGACGCGGACGGCAGGATGGCGGTGGCGGAGGGCAGTCGGCAGAAGGAAGGTCCGTGATTGCCTCCTCCTCCTCCCTCCCCCCCCACCCCCCACCCCCACCCCTCGGTTCATCCCAATCATCATCCCAATCATCATCCCAATCATCGCCCCAATCATCATCCCCCTAAATCCGCCCGCCTCCCCACAGGTGTCCGGCGTCTCCTGCGAGAGTCTGTGGTGGTCGCCCCACCTCAGCTGCCCCCGGAGCTGCGCGCAGGCGCCATTGTCGACGAGGCCGAGCTGGTGCCCGGCCAGGATGGCGACGTGCCCATGGTCTGTCGATATATATCGCGTATGTGTCGATATGGGATGGTCGGTGCGAGTTCTGGGATAGTGCCCATGGTCGGTCGATTATGGTCGGTAGGTGTTGATATGGGATGGTTCTGGGACTGGCGACGTGCCCATGGTCTGTCGATATATATGTTGTGGTCGGTGCGTGCTATTATGAGATGGTCGGTCGATACTATATATCGCGGCGGATGTGTTGATATGGGATGCTCGGTGCGTGCTATTCTGGAGTGGTCGGTCCGTGTTCCTATGGGATGGTCGGTCGATATATATCGCGTATGTTGATATGGGATGCTCGGTGTGTGTGCTGATTGTTGCCCCCCCCCCCCCCCCCCCCCACCACCACCACCACCACCACCACCCCATCCCCACCCACTCTGTGCAGGTCCGTGGCGGCTCGCTGAACAAACTGGCCGCCGAGGCGGACGAGGTGCTGGGGCCCGAGCCGGATCCCGAGGAGGTTGAGCTGGAGGGCCGCCCGGAGGACTCCGAGCTCTACAACCTGGCAGACGTCCTGGGGGGCAGCGCCAAGATTGTCTGTGGCGGATTTGTGATGATTCGGCCGTCCGGCTGGCTGTCCGTGGGGCGGCTTTGGCTGGGTGTTGGGATTTGGATTCTTCTGGGGGGCAGCGCCACGATTGACTTGAGCTCTCGTATCATCATCATCATTCCATCATCATCAGCATCCGGTCATCATCAGCATCCGGCCATCATCATCATCATCACTCATCATCACTCATCATCACTCATCATCACTCATCATCATCATCATCAATCATCATCCTCCGGTCATCATTCCATCATCTCATTCCATCATCTCATTCCATCATCATTCCATCACCATTCCATCATCATCATCATCATTCCATCATCATCATCATCATTCAATCATCATCAGCATCCGGTCATCATCAGAGCTCCTTCCTCCTTCCTCACGCAGGCCCCGCCGCCCCGCCGCCCCGAGGGCGACGACAGCGAAGGTCCCGCCGCCTCGGCGGCTCGCCGGCCCGAGGAGGACCGACACCACCACCACCACTCGCACTCACACTCCCGCTCACACTCCCGGCCGCGCTCACCCCCCTCGCATGGCCGCGAGGCCGATCATCACCATCGCCACCATGATGATGACGACCACCACCACTCTCGGTCGCGTTCCCGGGTGCGTGGTCGCTCGCGGTCACATTCCCCGGCCACCCCGGCGGCCCCGGCCCCGGCGGCCACCCGGCTGGGCGAGCCCGAGGAGGCCGAGCTCAGGGAACGCAGCAAACGGCCCAGGCGCAGCCCAAGCCCCAGCGAGGTCGGTGGATGGTGGGGATGGGATGGTGGGTTGATGGAGGATTAATTGGATCGGATGTTTGGGGTGGGTGTGGTGGTGTGGTGTGGTGTGTTGGGATGGGCAATGGGTTGACGACCGCTGATCTGGCCCTCGCCTCCGAATCCGTCCAAAGGGCGGGACTGAATTCGGGTTGCCTGTTCATCCCCCCAAGCAGGCAGCCCCCCTCCTCGCCCCTCTTCCCCATGCTCCCTCTCACACATACCAACGACCACCCACCACTCCCCCCAGATCGCCCGCCCGGCTCCCCGGTCCGAGGAGCAGAAGGGTCCCGAACCTGCACAGGAGGCCCCCGCCGCCACCCCGGCTGTCCCCGCTGCTGCTGCTGCTGCTGTCACCGCTCCGGCCACTGCCGCTGCTGCTGCTGCTGCTGATAGTGGGGTCTGTTTGGCTGGATTGGAGGGGAGGGGGATTGCGGCAACCAGTGCAGGTTTTTTGAAGACGTTTTGTCGCTTAATTTCTTCCCCTCACGCGCAAACGCGGGGCTCCATTCGACTTACCTTTTTGTTTTTACTCCTGCCCTCTCTCTCCGTCCATCCCATCCATCCATCCAGATCTCGGCTCGTGGGCTGGTCAAGAAACTGCTGGAGGGCTCCCGCCGCCGCGATGCTGCACAGTTCGGCCACGTCAAGGACGACCGCCACTGGAGCAAGAAGGCGCGCCAGGAGATGACCCAACGCGATTGGCGTATCTTCCGGGTCCGCGCCTTTTTGTGTCGGCCAGGGGGTCGGAAAAATTATGGGACGAAACCCATAATGTTTTTTTGCGGGTGGTCGCGCGCTGCTCATCGTCCCTCTTTACGCATTTTTCTGTCGGCAACCGGGTCGGAAAAATTATGGGACGAAACCCATAATTTTTTGGTGGTCGCGCGCTGCTCATAACCCGCCCTTCGTTCTTTCCTTTTCGTTTGGCTCCCCACCCCCGCAGGAGGACTACCTGATCCAGTTCCGTGGGCCCAACCCGCCCCTGCCCGCACGCAACTGGCAGGAACTGTACGAGATGGGGCTCCCGAAGCCCCTCTACGACGGTCCGTCCCACCACCAGGCGACAGAGTTGGGTTGCCCAACCATATGTCTTGATCCCCCCCCCTGTTGCGCAGCCGTGGTGGAGAAGTGCAAGTACACCAACCCGACAGCCATTCAGATGGCCTGCGTACCCGTGGGGCTGCAGGTCCGTTTCTCGAAGACCCCTGCCGCCCTCATCATCATCAGGCACACTCAATAACACATTGTTGGCTGGGTTTTTCTGGGGGATGATTTTTGGTCGAACCGGGACATGATCGGTGCTGCCGACAACCCGGCCCTCATCTGCACACTCAAACAATGTTGGTGATGACATTTATCGTTTTTCTGGTGGGGGGTGATTTTGGTAGAACCGGGACATGATCGGTGTTGCCGAGACGGGTTCCGGCAAGACGGCGGCCTTCCTGCTGCCCCTGCTGACCTACGTCCACAGCCAGCCCATCCTCAACGAGGCCACCGCGGGCGAGGGTCCGTTCGTTGGGTGTTGTGAGGAATGGATCGCTGTGTATGTGTCTCTGTGTGTCATCTTTCTTCATCATCTTCTTCCCGCCTGCTCTTCCCAATCCCCAATCCCAACAGGCCCGTACGCCCTTGTGATGGCGCCCACTCGCGAGCTGGCCCAGCAGATCGAGGACGAGCTGGTCAAGCTGGCTGCCTTCCTGCCTGGCCGCCGGTCATTCTGCTGCGTCGGCGGGGTCCGTCTCTCTCTGGGGGGGAGGGAGGGAGGGAGGGAGGGAGGGAGGGAGGGATGGCGGACTGGTGGCGGGAGGGTGGATCGCCTCGCCTCCCCACGACAATGATACTGATACATGCGAATGTAAAATTGGCGGTCGGATCGACCCCCACTTGCTTGTGGGACCGGGGACAATGGGTGGGTCATTTTTTCGTGATGATACATTCCTGACCAGCCATCATCTGATATCCGATTGCATTTTTCTTGTCCCTCTGGCTTCCCTCTGCAGCAAGACATCATCTGATCATCATCTGATTGCATTTTTCTTGTCCCTCTGCCTTCCCTCTGCAGCAAGACATCGAGGCGCAGGCCCTCCGGCTCCGCGAAGGCATCGATGTCTGTCCTTCCTGACCCACCTGATCTGATGGGCGGGGGATCCACCTGGTGGGGGGGGGGGGGGGGGGGGGGGGGCAGGTTGGGAGTGGTGAACGGTAAGTACGGCACTGTGTCTCAACGATTCGCCCCGCATCCGGTGACCATCATCATCATCCAAGCATCCAAGCATCCAAGCATCCAATCATCATCATCATCCACCACCACCACCACCACCACCACCACCACCACCACCACCACCATCATCATTATCATCCACCACCACCACCACCACCACCACCACCACCACCACCACCATCATCATCATCATCATCATCATCATCATCATCATCATCATCATCATCATCATCATCATCATCTCCCACGCCCGTAGATTCTGGTGGCCACACCCGGCCGTCTGAACGATTGCCTCAACAGGCGGTACATTGTGCTCAACCAGTGCAACTACGTCGTCCTGGATGAGGTCCGGCCTCGCGGGCTGGTGGCTGTGTGCGTGCCCTGTGGGAGTAGTGGTCTCGTCGTTCTGTTGGGTGCGTTTTCGGTCATTCGCCCTTTTCATTGGCATATCATTGGCTCGAAGCACCCCATCATCCTTCGTCAGCATCAGCATCGTCAGCATCAGCATCAGCATCGTCAGCATCACCCAGTCGTCATCAGCATCATCAGCATCAGCAGCATCAGCAGCATCATCCAATCGCCATCGTCAGCATCCTGATCATCATCGTCTTCATCCAGGCATCATCAGCATCAGCATCACAAACAGGAATGTTTTCCACTCGCACGTCTCACGCCGCAATTCCTCGTCGTCCCAGGCCCGATCACATGGTGGACATGGGTTTCATGTTTCCCCATCCGCCACCATCCCCCCGGGCAGGCCGATCACATGGTGGACATGGGTTTCATGTTTCCCCATCCGCCACCATCCCCCCGGGCAGGCCGATCACATGGTGGACATGGGTTTCGAGCCCCAGGTGAACAGCGTGCTGGAGGCGATGCCCTCGAGTAACCTCAGGCCCGAGAACCCCGATGACGTGGTCGAGCACCAGCACTACCGCCAGACCCTCATGTTCTCGGCCACCATGCCTGCCGCCGTCGAGAAAATCGCAAAGAAGTCCGTTTGCACGGTCACGTTCACAGCCACCAGATTCACCCCACCCGCATGTTCACATTCACCAATCATATTCGTGTTCTCCGCCACTCTGCCTCGCTGTCGAGAAGATCGCAAAGAAGTCCGTTTGCACGTTCACATTCACACATTCGCCCTCAAATACTGATGCAGGAACCTGCGGCAGCCCATCCTCCGCCAGATCGCACATCGCATTCACACCGCCATACCCCACATGGCCACCTCCATTCACATTCACGCATCGCACCCATGCAGGTACCTGCGGCAGCCCATCCTCTGCCAGATCGGCAACGTGGGGCAGCCCGTCGAGTCGATCGACCAGCGGGTCGAGTTCATGAAGGACGGCGACAAGAAGTCTGTGGGCTGTGTGCGCATGCTGCCTGTGTCTTGTTGCTGCCTGTGTCTTGTTGCTGCCTGTGTCTTGTTGCTGCCTGTGTCTTGTTGTCTTGTTGCTGCCTGTATCTTGTTGTCTTGTTGCTGCCTGTGTCTTGTTGCTGCCTGTGTCTTGTTGCTGCCTGTGTCTTGTTGCTGCCTGTGTCTTGTTGCTGCCTGTGTCTTGTTGCTGCCTGTGTCTTGTTGCTGCCTGTGTCTTGTTGCTGCCTGTGTCTTGTTGCTGCCTGCCTGCTGCCTGGAAGTGTGAGTGAGGGTGAGGGTGAGGATGGGAGTTCATGAAGGACGTCGCGACAAGAAGTCGGTGGGCCGTAGGCTCTGCTTTCCGCCCCGGCTCACCTTTCCCCTCCCCCCCCCACACACACACACACACACACACACCAGGCGGCGTCTGATGGCCGTCCTGCAGCAGGCCCGCCCGCCCATCATCATCTTCGTCAACCTCAAGCGCGGCTGCGATGTGCTCGCCACCAGCCTCAACTCCATGGGGGTCTGTACGCTTGTCACGTGTGTCTGTGTGTCAGATCTCACTCACCCTGTGTCATGTGTCACGTGCCATGTGTCTGTGTTCCATGGGGGCCGTCTTGGGTCGGGGGCCGTCTTGGGTCGGGGGTCCCCGTCTCGAAGTCTGTGTGCTCCTCCGGGCGATAGAGAATGTGTGTCTGTGTCATGCCATGGATCTGCGTGCCTGTGTCCTGTCATGTGTCTCTATGTCATGTCATGTACATCTGTGTCCGAGCACTTCCGTCGGCATTGGGTGGGTGCCTTCCCGTTTCGCTCTTGGACCGAACATCACCGGGACATCACCGAACATCACCGGGACATCACCGAACATCACCGGGACATCACCGAACATCACCGGGACATCACCGAACATCACCGGGACATCACCGAACATCACCGGGACATCACCGAACATCACCGGGACATCACCGAACATCACCGGGACATCACCGAACATCACCGGTTTTGGGGGCAGTCCTTCCAAGAACCACCCCTGCTGCTGTCCCGGTGCGGTTTTGTGGGGGTTTGCCCTTGGACGCCCCCACGGCATACCCACCCATCATCCCCTTCCTTGTCTGCTACTGGGCGGGTGGTGCAGTGGCGCGCGACCACGCTGCATGGCGGCAAGACACAGGAACTCCGCGAGGAGGCCATGGACGGGTTCAAGGTCCGTGCCCCTTCCCTTTCCCGCCGCCCGCCCTGCTCTGGTTCCAAGCAATCCACGCATATGCAGGCTGAACCTCAATGGATCGTAGCATGAGAGCTACTCTACCACCCCTCATCCCGGCTCCATCCCCCCATCCTGGCTCCTCCCGTCTCCCTCTCCTCCGCGGCCCCCGCAGAAAGGGACCTACGACGTGCTGGTGGCCACCGATGTTGCCGGTCGTGGTATCGATGTGAAGGGCGTCACCATGGTCATCAACTTCGACATGCCAAAGACCATCCAAGGTCCCTGTGTGGGGGTCCCTGTGTGTGTGTGTGTGGGTCCATGTCAACTTCGACCGTGTGGACCCCTGCTGGTGGGCATGGGTGCCCTGTCCTATTTATTGCGCTTTTTAATGATGAATGATTGGATGATGAATGCTTGGATGATGAATGATTGGATGAATTGGATGAGGATGATGGTGCGGGGTGCGGGTGCGGGGGTGCGGGTGCGGGTGTGGGGTGGGGTGCGGGGCGGTGGGGTGCGGGGTGCGGGGTGCGGGGTGCGGGGTGCGGGGTGCGGGGTGCGGGGTGCGGGGTGATGATGATGACGATTGGATGATGATGATGATGATGATTGGATGATTGGATGATTGGATGATGATGATGATGAGGATGATGATGATGATGGACATTTCGGACTGGTCACTGCTCCGGCCGTCCCTTTGGCTGTCATTTCTGTCCGTCCGCACGTCCGTCCGTTCCATGTGAGTCGATGCTCGTTCCTCCATCCCTCCCTCCATTCATTTTCGTTCGTTCGTTCATTCATTCATCGGCTTCTTTCTCGTCCCACCACCCACCACCCCTTCCAACCCCAGAGTATACCCATCGTATCGGTCGTACGGGCCGTGCCGGCGAGAAGGGTATCGCCACCAGCTTCCTCACCGAAGAGGTCCGTGCACTGGGAGGAGCAGGCAGGAGGAGCAGGCAGGAGGAGGAGCAGGCAGGAGAAGGGGGGGCAGGAGGAGCAGGAGGAGGGAGGGGGTGAGACACTTTGCACCCCGGCACTCTCCTCCGCCCGTTGGCTCACACTTCCCCTTTCCCCCTCTCTCGTGATTGGGTTCGGATGGTGGTCGCCCCCTCGACCCACACAGAACCAGGAGATCTTCTACGACCTCAAGACCCTTCTGCAAGAGTGCCAGTGTCGCGTCCCGCCCGAGATCGCCCACGCCGAGGATACCTCCGGTCCGTGGCCGCTGCGGTGGCTCTGACCCCACCTCCGAGAAAAAGGGGGGGAGGAGGAGGCGTTGATGGCTGACCTTGCCTCTGTTCCCCCTTCTTCCTCTTCTGCAGGCGCCATTCGCAAGCCGCCGCCCCGTCGGATGGAGCAGATCTTCGCCCGGTAAGCAGCATGGTGAGATGATCATTTTTTTGGAAGAGCAAGACGTCAACGATCACACCCATCAAGTGCTTTTCTCTGCGCTTTTCTGTGCAAAAGGTGGGGGAAATCGCGTTGCTGGGGCGGGGAGCAAATTGCACGGGACTTTGAAACCCCAAACCGCCGGGTGCAGCTGGACAAACCACAGGGCACCGGACGCACCATGCAACAGTCCCTTCTTCGTTACGATACTCCGGTTCTCGTCAACGCTCAACCAAAGCGGAGTGCACCAGCGAAGGCACGGGCACTTCCCCCAGTTGACAAGCCCCTCACACAAACAGACGAACTCCTCTCGAACATTCTCCCACCTCGGTTGGTTTTTTTCTCCTTTTCCGAGCGGCTTCGTTCTACATTTTTCACATAGAGAGTACGAGGAAGATGGGCAGAAATGGATTCAGCGCGTCTCTTCCACTCCAGCGACCCGTCTCGATGTTATTAACACACAGGTCGATTTCTGCCTTTCTCCGGGTTCGGCTTGAAGCTTTAATTGGCTCATGTGCAACTGGATCTGTGTTTGATTAGGAAATGCTGGACAAACTTTTGATTCAGAGGCAAGCCCGTGAAAATGGCATTTGCCCCGTTCGGGAGGAGCTCTACAACCAGGCATTTGGTCTGAAGCCCCGCTCGATCGACCGCACTCACCCGCACACCAATTTCTTCTTTCAGATGAAATTATTCGACAGGTCACGATTAATTGCGCCGAGCGCGGTTTCTTGCTGCTCCGGGTGCGGGATGAGCTTCGAATGCGGATTGCTGCTTATCAGACACTCTATGAGAGCAGCATTGCCTTTGGGCTCAGGAAAGCACTGCAAGCTGAGCAGGGCAAGACCGAGACCGAGGAGAAGGTCTCCTCCCTTGCAGGCACACAATTTCTTTCATTCACACCATCCTCCTGACGCTCCTTCTGCGCACGCGCCGCCCGCCTGCCCTTCGCCCCGCCCGTCCTGCCTTCGCCCCGCCCCGCCCCGCCCCGCCCCGCCCCGCCCCGCCCCGCCCCGCCCCGCCCGCCCCGCCCCGCCCGCCCCGCCCGCCCCGCCCCGCCCCGCCCTGCCTTCGCCCCGCCCTGCCTTCGCCCCGCCCTGCCTTCGCCCCGCCCCGCCTTCGCCCCCGCCTTCGCCCCGCCCCGCCCCGCCCTGCCCTGCCTTCGCCCCCGCCCTGCCCTGCCCTGCCCTGCCCTGCCCTGCCCTGCCCTGCCCTGCCCTGCCTGCCCTGCCCTGCCCTGCCCTGCCCTGCCTTCGCCCCGCCCCCGCCCCGCCCTCCTCACCCCGCGCCTACCGCTTCCCGTCCCACTCTGACCCCTTTCGCCTTGTTTGCCGCCCTGTCTGCCCCGACAGATTGCCCGGCTGCTGAACGAGAAGAAGCTCCTCGAGAAGGAGGTCGCCGAGCTGCGGACCCGGCTGGAGGGCAATGAGAAGCGCGATGCCGAGCGGCGCCAGGTCGAGGAGAAGAAACACCAAGACGATGTTGCCTTCCTGAAGCGCTCCCTGCAGCAGCTCAAGTCGCAACTCGAGAGTCTTTTCTCCGCCAAGAAGGAGCATTGAGTTCAAATAATGTATGATTATGCAAGATTGGACTTCGCTCGCTAAACACGAAATTCCTCGACATCACAAGAGGGCACATCCCAAATCCTTCGAAAGTATCTATCCCGTCCCGAACATTATGCCATTGGATATTGGATATGTAACGATGATGCTTGTTTCAACAGCCCATAATGCGATTATTCGGAGAAGGTGATGGCGCCAGCGGGGCAGTTGTCCTATCGGATGAAATGAAAAGGATCAATTGGTAAGCCCAGCACTCCTAGTGGAATCGCTGACCTTGCACGTGTTGCAGTGGATGCAATCCGCCTTGCGGTCGTCATTGAAGACGGCCTTGTTGTCCACGAATTGCCACAGGCCTTCAATGGGGCAGTTGGTGCCGCAAGTTTGGCAGCCAGTGCAGAGAGACGTGTCGATGTGGGGGAAGTCCATTTGATTGAGGTTTGGCGCGAAACAAGCAGCAATCCCCTGGGCCTATTATTTTAGTCAATTCCGAATCTCCAGAAATCTCGACCCCCACCCTGGTTCGGAATTTCAAAAGCACTTGGAAAACCGATGTGTCCGGGAAAAAGGCTTTCGTCTTGAGTTCCTTCTCGTTTGGGTTATCGGTTGTTTTTTACGATCGTAATCATACATTGAAATAGGACGGAAGGCAGCAGAACCGACTCGTCGACAAGGTGCGTTGTATAATTTCAAAGCCTCCGTCATTCAGTTCTGTTCGTTCTGTTCTGGCGGTCAAGAATGAGAAGATTATCGTTGCTACTGCTGCCCTTCTCTCCACTGCATGACCCTGAAGGCAAGCGAAGAGGTTGTCGGGTCGTTCGGGGAGGCGAGACCCGTCCCGCCCATCTAACAACATTGCCATTGGATAAGTGACGATGATGCTTGTTTCAACACAGGTGAAACAACCCATAATGGGTTTAGGAGGAGAAGGTGATGGCGCCAGCGGGGCAGTTGTTCTACCGGATGAAATGAAAAGGATCGATTGGTAAGCCCAACACTCCTAGTGGAATCTCTGACCTTGCACGTATCGCAGTGGATGCAGTCGGCAGCGCGGTCGTCGGTGAAGACGGCCTTGTTTTCCACGAGCTTCCACAGGCCATCAATGGGGCAGTTGGAGGCGCAAGTGCCGCAGCCAGTGCAGAGAGACGTGTCGACGTGGGGGAAGTCCATTTGATTGAGATTTGGCGCGAAACAAGCTGCAATCCCCGGGCCAATTTTCGCCAGTCTTTCTTTCTTTCTCGTGTTAGTGCAGCCTCGTGGGAGGCTAACTGAAAATTACAAGAGGAAAATCTCAAAAGGTTTTATCCCACCCCCCACCCACCCATCCAACCATCCCTCACTCCAGGCATCTCCGGAGTGATCACACGCACACGGCCGGGGGTCCAGCTGAGCCAAAGTCCCGGCCAACGTCATCCCGCAAGGTCGGCGTATAGTCAATCAGGCAGTCTCGTGTTAATGCAGCCTCGTGTGAGGCTAACTAAGGAGCCATGAGAAAGAAATCACAAAGGTTTTATCCCCCAATTCCCCCGTCACCTCATCACCCCCGATAGGCTTCGGCTCAAAATGCATCGCATCTCATCACCCCCACCTCCTTCAGCACCGCGCCGGCTGGTGAGCCTCGGCCTCGTGGTTGCACGTGTCACCATCCTAGGTCGCCCCGAAAGCAAGACAGGGAGAGAAAGTGGATGGAAGAGCCCTCCCCGCAGGTTTTGAAAAGGACGAGCCCACCCGGCGAGCCTGACGCTGCCGTCGTCCACCCGCAAGGGAGAGGGGTTCGGTCGATACTCACCGTTCAGGTACATCCCTGCGCGCGGTTGGGCTGCTGCCGGCCAGTCAATTCCGAATCTCCAGAAATCTCGACCCCCACCATGGTTCGGAATTTCAAAAGCACACGGAAAACCGATAGATGGTGTCCGGGAAAAAGGCTTTCGTCTTGAGTTCCTTCTCTTTTGGGTTATGGGTTGTTTTTTACGATCGTAATCTTCCATTGAAATAGGACGGAAGGCAGCAGAATTGGCTCGTCACAAATAATAAGCCTCCGTCATTCAGTTCTGTTCTGGCGGTCAAGAATGAGATGATTATCGGTGCTACTGCTGCCCTTCTCTCCACTGCGTGCGGAGGCACACATTGTGGTCCCACTTCAAAATGCAAACGAAATCATCGGACATCATCCCCTCATCCCGTCCCTGTCGTGGGGATCATATGCATGAAATTGGGCTTCCACCGGCATTACCTTTGGCGGCCCGACGACGGGGTGTCGGCGCTGAGCGTGTGGGGGCGCCTCGGGGCGGCGATCCCGGGCGGTTCCACGGTCCCCACGGTGCGGTGTGGGAGTCGTCGGAAAAACCCCGAACAGTCAGGGAAAACCCCGAACACGCAGAAAAACGCTGAACGGTCCGCCGGCAGACGTGTTCCCGCTTGCTGTGGTCGCGGATCTTCAAGATTTTGAGGAAAACCAAATAAGCCCTGCTTGAGGAGTGAATGGGTGACGTGAGAACGAGAGGGTTTCGCGAGAAAAGGTGGAGAAAAGCACGCGTGAATTGAACCCGGTTCCTGTAAAATGAAGGCCTGGCTTCTTTTCCACCTAGGCTACTTCGAAGTGCAACAAATAATCCAAAAAACGGGAGGGTTGTTGATGGGTCTGAGGGATCAAGTGAATTCGAAGGTGTTCTGATCCGACTCGAGCTGACTTCGACCGACTCTAACAGCCCGAAGATGCATGCCCCAAGCTTACCACTTCCAGACACGTTCCATTTGATGCCTATCTTTCTAACTTGCGTGTCAAAACCAGCTTGGGACACAGGGTTTGGGGGTATTCGGGGTTTTTCCGCCTTGTTCGGCTTTTTTCTGAAGACTCTAATGCCGGTCCCGTCGTTTCAACCTTAGGGCAATCACGACTCTTCCCTGTCTTCACTGTCGGGATGGAAGTTTCAGGTCCCGTGGTCCGGGAACTGTACTGTCTTCACTGTCAAAAAAAATTGGAGTTATCACACTCTTTAAACGCTGTTGCGGCTTTGAATCAGAAAAAACTCGTCGGGGAATCATCTTACATCGTTGTCGGCGAGAAGCCACAGCCACTCGACAACGAGCCGCTCCAAGCAAACATTGATACCGAAATTGCCCGGCTGTTAGATGAGGCAGCCCTGACCCGTCTCGATCACCCCCTCTGTCAAGTCTGGATGGGTCTTTGGCTCGCCATTTCGGTATCTCATCCGCATTTCAGGACTGCATCGAGCGACTCAAGCGCGAATTTTTGAAGCAAGTCAAAGAGGCAGAAGAAGACACCACTCGATATCAGTCTTGCCTGGAGGAGCTCGAGGCCAAGGCGGCCGAGTTGACATCCCCCCCGGGTGATGCCGCCACCAGTGGCGCTCCCACATCGGCGGATGCCTCCCTGGAGGCACTACAGGCAGAATTGAGGCGAGTCTGTTCTGTTGCTCCATCCCACACAAACACGCGTATGATCCTGGGGTTTGTGGCTCTCACCCAGGTGGATGAGGAGCGCCGCCGCCTGGAGGCGGAACTGGAACAGACCGAGGCGGACATGCACCAGGTGACCGGCCAGCGGCGCAAGTTGGAGGAGCAGGTTTGTCCTTCAAGGCGCCTCCCGCCGCCCACCCCATGACACTGCAACATCGGTGGACCCCAATCCCCAATCTCGCGTCCTCTCGTCCTCTCGCCCCGCACGCCCGCACGCGCCCCGCACAGGAGGCCACCCTTGCCGAGAAGGGCGTGAGTACTGAACCAGTTCAACGATCACATGCGGCTGCTGCATGTGGCCCAGGAGGACCGGGATGCCTACGTGGCCCTGGGAATACCGTCTCGCGCCACCTGCAGCAGCTCGAGGTCTGGCGGGCTGATGGGCACCAGCGGGTGGGGCGCACACCGTCCACCACGATCCGGTGGCTATCCCCCAATCTGGTGGCTATCCCCCCGATCGGATGGCTATTCCCCGATCCGGGCTATCTCCAGTGGCTATCCATCCCCTCTCCCTCACACATTTTCCTTGGGTTGCACAATCCTTCATCCCTGCCCCCGTCTTCGTCATATTGCGGAATGTCGGGTAGCGAACAGGACTGCTGGAGGACGCCTTCGTGATCGACCCGACGGGCCCCATGATCAACGGTCGGCTGATCCGCCGGACATCATCATCATTACCCCGCCATCCTCATTACCCCGCCATCCTCACCACCGCCACCCGCCATCATTACCCCGCCATCATTACCCCCGCCATCATTACCCCCACGCCATCATTACCCCACGCCATCATTACCCCCACGCCATCCTCATTACCCCGCCATCCTCATTACCCCCGCCATCATTACCCCACGCCATCCTCACCGCCACCCATCCTCATTACCCCCGCCATCCTCATTACCCCCACCCCGCCATCCTCATTACACCATCCTCATTACCCCGCCATCATTACCCCCCCCACGCCATCCTCATTACCCCGCCATCCTCACCACCGCCACCCGCCATCATTACCCTTACCCCCACGCCATCCTCATTACCCCCACGCCATCATTACCCCCACGCCATCCTCATTACCCCACCCCACGCCATCCTCACCACCCCGCCATCATTACCCCCACGCCATCCTCATTACCCCCGCCATCATTACCCCCACCCCCGCCATCATTACCCTACCCGCCATCATTACCCCGCACGCCATCCTCATTACCCCCACCCCGCCATCCCATTACACTACCCCACCCGCCATCATTACCCCACGCCATCCTCATTACCCCACGCCATCTCATTACCCCCACCCCACGCCATCATTACACCTACCCCACGCCATCATTACCCCCACCCCGCCATCATTACCCCCACGCCATCATTACCCCCACGCCATCCTCATTACCCCCACGCCATCCTACCCCCACCCCCGCCATCCTCACCACCGCCACCCGCCATCATTACCCCCGCCATCCTCATTACCCCACGCCATCCTCATTACCCCACCCCACGCCATCATTACCCCCACCCCACCCCCGCCATCATTACCCCCGCCATCCTCATTACCCCCACGCCATCCTCATTACCCCCACGCCATCATTACCCCCACCCCCACGCCATCCTCACCACCGCCACCCGCCATCATTACCCCCACGCCATCCTCATTACCCCCACCCCACGCCATCCTCATTACCCCACGCCATCCTCATTACCCCGCCATCATTACCCCACCCCACGCCATCATTACCCCCACGCCATCCTCATTACCCCCACGCCATCCTCACCACCGCCACCCGCCATCATTCCTCATTACCCCCACGCCATCCTCATTACCCCCACGCCATCCTCATTACCCCCCCAGGGATCCGGCTGGGGGAGGCGCCCGACATCAAGTGGCCCGAGAAGAACGCGGCCCTTGGGATGTGTGTCTTCGCCCTGCAGTCCCTCTACCGGTCTGGCCCATCCCCCCACCCCACCCCAGCAGGTGCAGTCTTCAGCAGGAGATGGCGGGTGGGGTGGGTAGATGGGGAGTTGGGGAGTTCCCCCAATTTTTCATGAATCTCTGCATTTCTGCTTTCGTCGTCGTCGTCGTCTTCTTCTTCTTCTTCTTCTTCTTCTTCGTCGTCGTCGTCGTCGTCGTCATCATCATCATCATCATCATCTTCTTCTTCTTCTTCTTCTTCTTCTTCTTCTTCTTCTTCTTCTTGTTCTTCTTCTTCTTGTTCTTCTTCTTCTTCTTCTTCTTGTTCTTCTTCTTCTTCTTCTTCTTCTTGTTCTTCTTCTTGTTCTTCTTCTTGTTCTTGTTCTTCTTCTTCTTGTTCTTCTTCTTCTTCTTCTTCTTCTTCTTCTTCTTCTTCTTCTTCTTCTTCTTCTTCTTCTTCTTCTTCTTCTTGTTCTTCTTCTTGTTCTTCTTCTTGTTCTTCTTCTTGTTCTTGTTCTTCTTCTTCTTCTTCTTCTTCTTCTTCTTCTTCTTCTTCTTCTTCGTTGTCTTCTTCCTCCTTCCCGGTCCGAGCATAGCGCATGCGGGTTTGTCAAGGGCAGCGTGACGCTGATCCCCAGGGGCTCCTTCTCCCGGCTCCGATACAACGGTCCGTCCTGTCGGCCGTCCCCGCCTCCCACCCCCCTTGGCGCGTCCTTATGCTGTTGCTCTCTCTAACGGTCTGTTCCTCTTGATGCAGACGAGGACCACGCCTTCTTCGAGACGGACCGCTTTCTGCGCGGCTGGGCCAAGCTCAACACGGCCCTGCAGTATTACCTGCTGGCCCTGGGCGAGCTCTCCGAGTACCTTAGGTCAGACCCATCCCCTCATCGCATGGCGGGGCTTTGGGGGCTTTGGGGGCTTTGGGGCTTTGGGGCTTTGGGGCTTTGGGGGCTTTGGGGCTTTGGGGGCTTTGGGGGCTTTGGGGCTTTGGGGGCTTTTGGGGGCTTTGGCCCCTTTCTTTGAGTACAGCCATCCTGACCACCCACCATCTCTGCCCCCCCCCCGCCCAGGCGTCGCTACGGGTACCAACCGCCGCCCACCGGGTGCCGCCCCCTGGCCGCCATGCAGCAGCGGCTGGCCACCGACCCGCGGCCGGCCCTCGGGCCCCCTGCTCCCCCAGAGCGCAGCCTCGCCTGCTGCCGGTCAGTCCGCCGCCGCCCCCCACCCGCTGCTTTGACTGGCTTGGGGTGGGGTGACTGGGCGTTATCTTGGCGCTCCTCTTGTCTTCCGGTGCCGCGTGGTGGGGTTGCCCATTTCGTGGCACCGTTTCCCAACCAAATTCCTCTTGTCTTTCGATGCCGCGTGGGGTTTGCCCATTTCATTGGCGATGTCGTCATTTTCTGTCGTCATTTCCTGCTCCCCGGATCGCGCAGGGACCGCGAGCGGGCTCGGCTTCATGAACAAGAAGGCCACCGTCCGCCTGCCCTTCCATCACAGCACAGCACAGCACAGCACAGCACTGCACAGCACTGCACCCCCACCGTCCTATATCCTCCTCCCCCCCCCCCCCCCCCCCCAACACACACACACACACGACACACACACACCCGCCCGCCCGCCCCCACCCGCCCAGCGGCCCGAGGATCAGCTGCAGTGTGAGCACATCTCATCCTCCCCCACACACACACACACCCAGCGGCCCGAGGACCAGCTGCAGTGGGAACACGTCAACGTGTGGGCCTCGGACCTGTTCAAATGGCTGAAGCACCTGCTCACGTGGGTCGAGCGGGGCCGGTCGCAGGCCCAGCCCGTGCCCCCCGTGGCCCTCTGCAGGCAGTTTCAGGTCGGGATCAAGGAAGGGAGGGATGAAGAGGGGGCAGTTCCAGGTCGGGATCAAGGGATGATGAAGAGGGGGATGAAGAGGCTCTGCAGTTCCAGGAAGGGTGGCCCGGGGGGGGGGGGCAGGAGGCCCAATCTGTGGAATGCGGTCCATCGGGTGGGCTGATGAGCGGGTCGGTGAGCGAAATGTTTCCTGGGCGGCCTGATGCTGATCTTGGTGTTGCTGTTGATGGTTTTGCTGTTGTTGATGATGTTGTTGTTGGTGTTGTTGATGATGATGTTTGATGTTGATCTTGGTGGTGGCGTTGATGTTGGTGTTATGTTGCTTTGATGTTGATGATGATGTTGGTATTGGTGTTGATGTTGATGTTGATGTTGATGTTGATGTTGATGTTGATGTTGATGTTGATGTTGATGTTGATGTTGATGTTGATGTTGATGTTGATGTTGATGTTGCTTGAATGCTTGGTGGCACAAGACGCAAGCAATCCTCGCTGTGTGACGAAATGCCCACCTCTCTCCCTCCCTCCCCCTCCTCCCTCCTCCCTCCTCTCCCTCCCCTTCCTCTCCCCTCCCCCTCCCCCTCCCCTCCCCTCCCTCTCCCTCCCCTCCCCTCCCCAGGCGCGCACCGTCTCGCATCGAGTCGACTGGTCATCAGCCGTCCCCGCCACAGCCACCCCCGCCGCTCCCGGGACCATCGGGTCCCCGGCCCCCACCCCGTCGCCCGCAGGCGAGGCAGCGGACCCGAGCAATAGGCCGCCCCCGGTCCGTGCCCGTCCAGGGAGGCTGTGGGGTGGGCCTACTCACGTCCAAGGAGGCTGTGGGGTGGGGCCTGGGTCTCAGAGTGACATCTGGCTGTCTGCTTCGCCTTGTTGACGGTGCTGCGTGTCCCTGTCTGTGCTGCTGTGGCTGGGCTGTCTGTGCTGTTTGTCTGTGCTGTCTGTGCTGTCTGTGCTGTCTGTGCTGTCTGTGCTGTCTGTGCTGTCTGTGCTGTCTGTGCTGTCTGTGCTGTCTGTGCTGTCTGTGCTGTCTGTGCTGTCTGTGCTGTCTGTGCTGTTTGTCTGTGCTGTCTGTGCTGTCTGTGCTGTCTGTGCTGTCTGTGCTGTCTGTGCTGTCTGTGCTGTCTGTGCTGTCTGTGCTGTCTGTGCTGTTTGTCTGTGCTGTCTGTCTGTGCTGTTTGTCTGTGCTGTCTGTGCTGTTTGTCTGTGCTGTCTGTGCTGTTTGTCTGTGCTGTCTGTGCTGTCTGTGCTGTCTGTGCTGTCTGTGCTGTCTGTGCTGTCTGTGCTGTCTGTGCTGTCTGTGCTGTCTGTGCTGTCTGTGCTGTCTGTCTGTGCTGGCTGTCTGTGCTGTCTGTCTGTGCTGGCTGGGCTGGCTGGGCTGGCTGGGCTGGCTGGGCTGGCTGGGCTGGCTGGGCTGGCTGGGCTGGCTGGGCTGGCTGGGCTGGCTGGGCTGCCTGTTTGGGGTTTTCGTGTCTCTGTGTGTCTGTGCGTTTCTGTGTGCCTGTGTGCCTGTGTGCCTGTCTCTCTGTGTGTGTGTGTGGGGGGAGTGGGGGGGGGGGGTTGAGACCATTGGACTGAATTCGCCATTTGTCTGTCGCCACGCAAACAGCACCTCACCCTCCCTGCACCACCACAGGAGTTCCGGGTGCAGACTCCAACACATTCGGCGGCCCTCCTCCAGCGGGGCGAGCAGTGGTCTGACCTCCCCCTCACTTCCCCGCCCATGGTCTTCATCCCCCCCCCTTGATTGGTCATCATCCCCCAATGTCTCCTATCCCCCGGCTGGCCATCATCACCCCCCCCCTCAATGCCCCGGCTGGTCTTCATCCCCCCCTCTGCCACACCGGTCCCTGCTGCTCATCCTGCGTGCAGCGCGCGTGATCGTCTTGCTGAACTTGGCCGACAGGCGGCCCAACAGCCCATACAGCAGCAGCAGCAGCCTCCTCCTCAACAACAACAACAACAGCAGCAGCAACAGCAACAGCAGCAACAGCAGCAGCAGCAACAGCAGCAGCAGCAGCAGCAGCAACCAGGGGTTCCTGACTCCACGCTGTCGCTCTCCTCCGGGGCGGCCTCGGCTTCTGCGGGCGGCAGCAACACAAGCAGCAAGCGCGTTTGATCGCTCCACCCCCCCCACCCCCGACGAGTTCTCTCCTCCCGCCTCAGCCAGCCAACCAGTCATACTGGAATCCAACAAACTGGGCCGAGCTCCCCCCCCGGTACGAACAAAAGGGCACTCCGTGTGCTCTCATTCATGCTCTTGGTCGTCTGGGTTGTCTTGTGTTGTCGCCCCGCCCACCCCCGCCCCCCATCATCGAGAACAGAAGGACCGTGTCTCGATCTCCCATCCATGATGTGCGGGGTTTGGGAATATTCCCTTTGGGTTAATCAGATTCGCTCAGTGGCATGAGGACACCGGAACCGCAGTCCCGAGCATGTCGACCCGGCGCTGGTGCCGCTCCGCCCCCGAGAATGCAGTCTTCAGGAAGGTCGACAGGATCCTGGGGTAATGGAACGGGTTCGTGAGTTTGGTCGATATTCCCCTTGGGAAACAGACTCCTTTGCCGTATCGGGGCCGGTGGTCCGCCCGCCCAATGCAAGAACATTCGCATTGTTGTGCTGCACAAAAGGAGGATGAGATTATCTCGTGATCAAGAGGGACGGAGAGACCTCGCGGCACAGGCGAGCAGTGGTGATGTCGTGGCAAAGAGCACAGCGAATCCCGGGGACCTTGTTGGCAGCAATGCTAATGCCAATCCCTGGAGGGACGAACGCACCTTTCAGATTTGGGAGGGGAACCTGTCGACAGGCCTGTCCCGCAAACGACAACCCCGAGGTCGAAGTTCTTGGAGTGGTCGAGAAGTTCGGCACAAGTTTGCTGGGCGATCACGGGGTAATCGACCTGGGCGGGTGGGTCGGTCGTGATGTGATTGTTTGAGCAAAACAGACAGGGGCCGTCGACGGGCACCCAACATCAACAACATCAATACCATCTTGCCTCATAAATTGAACAAGTTGGTTCTTCATTTCGAACCCTCCATGGTCAGAGCCAATAACAACGCGGCGTGCCATTCTTGCCAAGGTACTAAAAACTCGTCTGCGTTTGAGGGGCAATGCGGGCGGCCCTTGGGGCCATCCCGGAGTTTGAGCCCAATCCAGCTCCTCCTATATTATCAAGCTCTAGTTCTATGGATTCTATAAGATCCCGGGCTCGGTTCTCAAGTCCACATCCACCGCCAACTTTTATCTCTCCCCGTCTGAGCCCAGCATCTCCCTCGATTGAGGCGGCTTCGGCATCGTTGCCTTCTTCGGCAAGCCACGCTCCTCGTCACCTCCCACCAACCCAGTCTCAAGTGAATCTCCCGCGCCCCGGCCGACCAAATCGTCCTCCCTCCTCCGTCCTCCCGACCGCCGACGCTCCGAGCAAGCCCACACTATCGAATCCTCTTGTTGTCCCATCCAGTCCATCAACTGTCCGTCCAATGTTGATCTCACCCGAGGGACCATCCGCCATGATGATGTCGCCATTGGTGAAATTCGCCCAGACTCCAACCGCCCCCTCGGCGATTCGACCTGACACTCGCGAGCCACCGCCCGGTCGACGAATCCCGCAGTACTCTCCACAATTTCCAATCGGGGCCGGAAGTAGTGCAGCAACCACCCCAACTACCACCACCCCGGTCACACCGACTGCGACAACCACCAGTAGCACCTGGAGTGCCCTCCCGCTTCCCTCACGCCCCGCACCCGCCCCTCCAACATCGGTCCATCACGGCTCAATTCGGTCCGTATCTCCTGTTCCACCGCACCCCCCCCCCCCCCCCCATGTGGTGTCACATCCGGTCACATGCCACCTCCATTCCCGGGGGGGCTCTATAGATCATCGCCCTTCCCAACCTCGGGGCTCGCCGCGCCCACGCCCGTCTTCACCCGGCGGATGCCCGGGGGCCGGGAGCCTCTGGCCCCTTCCGCCCCGCCCCCGCCTCCACCGCCCACCCCAACCAACATCCACATCACTCTCGGTCCCGTCGCCGGTGCCCCGGGCGGCCCCGCCGGCTCCCTGGCCATGAAAAGCACGCCGGCCACACCGCTGGCCCCGCCCACCACCCAGAAGCAGCCCCTTCCCAGACGCCCCACACCCTCGCCGGCCACCGCCCTGCCCCTGCCGGCAGCGTCCCGCCAGCCGCCCCCGCGCCCTCCAAGCCAGACGCAGATCCGACCCCCCGACGAGGACCACAACTCCCAATGGGAATCCCCGCCCTCCGGAACCACCACCATCACCGCCACCGCCACCGCCACTGCCGCCAACACCAACACCGCCACCGCCGCCGGAACGGGACCACCGCAACTTTCCGGCGCGTATCAGCAAACCCCGCCGGCGCCGGCACCCACTTTTGCTACTGTCCCTCCCTCCACGCCTCCCGCTCCCCCCGCTCCCGCTCCACCCCCCGTGGTGGCTATCACCCCCTCCCCGCCAACATCACCATCAGCCCAGCCGACCCGCCAGCCACCGACCTCACCGGCTCCATCTCCCCCGTCGCCATCTCCCTCGCCGCCATCCCCCGGCCCGGCAGTCTCCATCACCGCCGGCGCGCCACCCATGCTGCGGCTTGGCCCCCCGTCTACATCACCCCCGCAACAACCCCGGACCGTTCCGGGCAGCTGGGTGGCTCCCACCCCGGCGGGGCAATTCCCATTCCCACACCATCCCCAGCTGGCCAGCCCCCGCCACCCCCTCGCCGCCCCCCGGGCACCCACCCCGCCCGGCCCCGGGATTCGGGCTGCCCCGATTCCGCGGGGCCGCTCGCCGCTTTTTCGCACCCCGCCCCTCATCATCGTGCCGGCATTTGGCGGGCCTACATCACCCTCTGCCCCTGTCCCTGTCCCCGCCTCGTCCATCCAATCTCTCGCCGCCGCCGCCACCGCCACCGCCGCCGCCGCCGCCACCACCACCCAGGCCGGCCATCACCCCCCATCCCAGACTCGCCCCATCGCTGCCCCCCACCACCACCACCACCACCCAACCCCGCCCCGCCCCGTCCCTGACATCACCACCATCATCATCAGCAGCAGGGTTCTTCTCGACTCCCGTGCAGACCTCACCCCGCCCCCCGCCCCATCAACGGGATCTGCGGAGTTCACCCCAGGGATCGCTCCCCCCCCGGCGCGCCTCCTCCCCCTCCGTGCCTTCCTCCCCGGGGGGCAGCATGGTCGTGGTGGCTGTGACCCCGTCACCATCACCCCCCCGCCAGGATCGATACATGCATTCCTCACCCCAGCAGCAGCAGCATCGCCTGTCGGGAGCCCCCCGGGGCGGGTCCCCCTTCATGGTCATCCAGGGCAGCCCCCCTGAGGAAGAACCCGCCGTACGGGGCCGCGGGGGGGCCATGATGATGGCCACCACCCCGGAGACCAGCCTCGATGAGGAGGTCTGATACCCCACTCTGACCATGACCATGACCATGACCGTGACCATGACCATGATCGCCCGCGGGCAGGGACGGCAGATGCTGTCTCGACATCGGAGTTGTTTTGTTTTTATTTGACGCGGATCGGTCAAGTGTGGTCGTGATTTGGATCCAAACGCACTCAGAAATGGAGGCATGAACATTGGAGGCATGAACATTGGAGGCATGAACATTGGAGGCATGAACATTGGAGGCATGAACATTGGAGGCAATGAACATTGGAGGCAATGAACATTGGAGGCATGAACATTGGAGGCATGAACATTGGAGGCATGAACATTGGAGGCAATGAACATTGGAGGCAATGAACATTGGAGGCATGAACATTGGAGGCATGAACATTGGAGGCATGAACATTGGAGGCAATGAACATTGGAGGCAATGAACATTGGAGGCATGAACATTGGAGGCATGAACATTGGAGGCATGAACATTGGAGGCAATGAACATTGGAGGCAATGAACATTGGAGGCATCGGGAAACAAACAGGCTCAGAGATCTTCCTGTTCAATTTCTCTGTTCGGACACACAACCACCATTCCATATTGACAACGCCCCCCCCCCCCCCCCCCCCCCCCCCCCCCCCCAGGAAATGCTGGTTCTGGCCATGTCGCCTCGCCCCTCGACCCCCACTCGCAGCCCGCCGGCCCACACTCCTCGCCGCCATCCCCACGGCCTTCATCCCCTCGGGAACCCTCCTGGCCGCGTCCCCGGCGGTCTCCACCGCCCCAGGCCCGATCGACCGCCCATTCACCCCCCGGTAATAGCCACCACCACCACCACCCCACGCCGCGGCAACCAGCCCCCTCCACGCGCCGCCTCACCGCTCGCCTCACCCCAGGGCAGCCCCCCCATGACCATCTCCGTCTCATCCATGCCCCCGACCGCTATCACCCCAGGCACTGCGCGCAATCCCCACCAGCAACCACACTCCGCTCCGCGCTACCCGGCGGCGTCGGGGCCGGTCGGAGATGATGACTTCGATGGCGATTTGCCGCCACCCGTGGACCGCTCGGCCCGCCACGCCGCTCCTGCCCTGCCCTGCGCCTGCCCTGCCCCGGCCATGCCGGTCCCCCGTCCCGCCACCTTCGTCCGGCCCAGGCCCCAGCAGACAGCAGCCGCGCCAACACCCGATCGCGCATCGATCCTCTTCCCCCGGCACACACAATCATCCAACCCGCTCGTCATCAGCAGCACCGCTGCCCGCTCTCAACTGCCACAGGCTGTCGCTATCCCCCCATCTTCGCACGTCTCATCAACCCCCATGTCCGGCACTGGCGATCCGGCTGTCTCCACCACCCCGGCGCGTTCCATCATGTTCCCGGCCCGTCCCGCGTCCCCCCCGCCCGCCCCGCGCCCCTACGAACCACCACTGACTGCCCCGGGGCCATCATCTCTCGACTCGCCATCGAATCCAACGCGGCTCGCTCCCCTGGGAGGAGCAGACTCCCCCGCCGCCAACATCACCATCCCAACAACAACATCATCGTCATCCACACCCACGGGGATGTCGGCAGTTGCCCGTCACAGGGCATCCCCTGCCCTCTTCGTCTCGGTCGGGGCCGTCCCGCCCTCCTCACCCCTTCCGCCTCTCTCCCCCTCTGCCCTCACTGCCGGGCCCGCCACCACCCCGGCAGCTCCCACCCCGCACCTGCCTGCGCTTCCCCTGCCCCTGCTGCTGCCCTCTCCCGGCCCGGCCCCGGCTGCGACCCCCATGTCGTCCCCGCCAACTCCAACCCCCCGTCGGCTGAGCCACACCCCCGATCCGACGGCCATCCTGCAGCTCCTGCCCGACGAAGATGGTTCCCCGCCCCCCGCACGGCCACTCGGTCCAAGCCAGGCCGTTGCGCCATTCCGCAGGCCGATGCCTATGTTGCTCTGGGGTCGCGGCACAGGCGGCACAGCCCCGGCTCTAGCCACCTCCGCTCCGGCCGGAGCGCTGGACTTCGCCCGCGCCCTGGGCACCGCCGATCCCCATGATCTGCTCGGGGGCAGCCGGCATTCCCCCGGTGGTGTTGGCCTGGGGTCCCCCGCGATCCAACAGAGGCTGGACGGAGCGGATCCGAGCTCCGCCATGAAGCGATGACGACAGACAGACGGTGACGGGGGCTGACTCTCGCTTTCCCCCCGCCCTCTCCCCCCCCCCCCCACCCACCCCACCCACCCATCCGATTTCTCTTTATTGAGTTTGGCCGAGAGACTCTCTTTCGACACGCAAACGAAACAAGCGACTGAAACTTGAGTTGGCGAGAAGACAAAGACGCCGTGGAAAAAAACGCGGAAAGCCCCCCGGAAGATGCCAAGAAGCCGAATGGGGGAGACATCTCCCCAAAACGCACAAGGTGGCCGTCCGGGGAGATGGAGGTATGCGGAGAGAGAGAGAGAGAAGGGGGAGGGAGGGGTGGAAGGGGGGAAGAAAGGGAGTTGGAGTCGGGGGAGAACAGAAACAACCCAAATCAGAAGAGAAAACAAAGGATTTACAAATGATGCGAAGGCCAGGAAGAGAAGGCTTCACCAAAGAAAAACACTCGGATTTGGTGGGGCGTTAATTAGAAACCGCAAGAAGGTGGGGGGGTGGGGGAAGTGGGTGGTCGTGTTGCCACTCACTGGGGGGGCACGGCGGCCTGGCCAGCCTCGCCAGCGGCGATTTGCCGAGACCCATTGACGAGAGCCTGCTGGTAGCGGCTGTAGGTCGCTTCTGGCACCCGAACATGGTATTCCAGCAGTTCCAAATAGCTTTTCTCGGCCCGGTTGAGGGCAGACACGTTGGCCGAGAAGAGCCGAGCCCACCAGGTGTTGGCCAGGGGTCGGTCGGTGCCCACCTTGTGGGCCAGCATAACCGCTGTCCGGGGAAAGTTACCAAAACAAGGAGCTCGGGCGACAGACACAGCAAGAGGATGGCACTGAGATTGCTCCGTTTCAGAGAAAAACGGCCCTTCCCGGAGTTCCAGTGCCTGCGGCTGAGGGTGTCAATATACACAACTGCAGTCAGGAGTTCCGAGAGCCGTAGTTGGGCGTATTTTTTCAGCTTGAGCAGCATCCCCTTGACCACGGACAGTTCCTGGCCTCGCAAAATGGGCGGATAAATCAAGGAAGCGTCCAAACTCAAGGCCAGAGCCGCCCGGTTCATGGAGTTTTCGTCTCCTATACAAACTCCGGACTTGCCGAGCGGTTCGCTGGTAGCGAGGTGGGGGAAAGAGAAAAGATACTGAAGATCTGTCGGGGAGAAAAGGGGGAGGACAGACACAGATGGCTGAAGAGCTGGGGGCGTTGAGGGACGCGCCTCGTTCATGGCCACGACTTGGGTGATGCAATAGGCGGTAAAAGAGAGAACAGTTTCCGAGAGAGGTCCGTCGTCGACAACCGGCTTCGGAAAGGAAGACAACACAGGGTCGGGCGACAAGGCCCGTTTCCCATCAGGTTGGTCCACGAACGGGAAGGCAGATGGTTTGATGGGAATTGGGGCCGGCAGGGATGCCATGCTTTGAAAACGGCAACCCCACGAACGTAATTGTGGTTCGTTGGGGGAAACCGACTACACATCTTTGACAGCGGCCGATCAGTTGCCCATGGGTCAAACCGATAACGTGAGGATTTCGACTTCGTGTTGATGCGGCCCATGGGAGGCGAACAAAGCAAATGCCAAAAGGTTTTCCTCGATCACTTTCACACACTCCGACCTCCGACTCATCCTTTTCTCCTCTACGATCACCTCGCCGATAGTGTGACTTCAAGAAGTTGCATCGTAAATCCTCGTAAGGGCTCATACCAACTCTTGTACGTACGGATCCAAGACATCGGGCTGGGCATCCGCCTTTTCCTTATTAGATTTCCACAGCATTTTGGCTTTCCACCCGACCTTTGAATGAGTGGGAGCCCTGGTCACATCATGACCGTCATCTCAGAAGTCATTTCGGAGAATCCCCCGTGCTTGGTCAACACGCCTTTTTATCGAACTTCAACGAAGCCCACCAGGTTCCCGCGATTTCTCAGCCAAAGCTATATCGGGTCGCTTTTCGAAGTGGTCGATCGAGTCATCGATTTGGCCCGGCCTTCCGCTTTTGGCTCAGCAGTCGCGCCTCCGGACGGCTGAGCCTGAAGAACCGTCAGGTCAATCCGACGCCAGGCAATGGACAGCAGGCACGAGTCCGACACCTCGTCTCCCGTCCGGTTTGTACATTTGGTGTTGCCGATGGGCAATCACATTCAATCCAACTTTTTCTAGCAAAATCGGCTCCATTCCGATCCTGGAGGTGTACAATGATCAGACTAAAAAGACTGACCATTTTGTGATCCTCGCGCCTCAGCAGTCTGTCCTGCGCCCGCTGTCCTTTTCGTGACTGCTGTTGTAGGGATCGTGAAGCGCTCGGAAAGTCGCCATCCATGACACTGATGCCCATTGTTGTCAATCAGGTCAATCAGTCCAGTGTGTCACTCCCGCCCTTCCAAAAATGGTCGGTGTGCCTTTTGCGTTTCTTTGTGGGTCTAAAACTTTGGCGAACTTTTTTCATTGTTTACTTGGTTGATCATCGATCGGATGCTCAGTGCGGTTGCGACTGCGCAGTACGACCTGATTCACCCGGACAACGTCATTACGCAGGAGCATGCTGCGCCACTTTCACCTCATGCTCAACCTGGCGTTCCGACTGCTCCTGTCCTTCAAGCATCAAGCGCCACCGCGGAGGAAGAGGCCGAGTCGGAATCCGACTCCGATCTTGCCGATGATGCCGCTCAAGGGATTGTCACCATTAATCCCGCCTTTCCAGAAGACGACTCGGAGGAAGGCCAGGCACCGCTACATCGTTTGTCGCCCCTCATGATGAGGCGGGTGGGTGGCCAGCGGCGTGCTTATTCCGTCCCAGAAGCTGTCTGCCTCTGCCACCCTCCATCTCTTTTGAATGAACGACCCCTGTGTAGCTTTTCGTGCTCCCTCAGCAGCAGCAGCAGCCTCCTGCGCATCCCCCGGCTTCGACGACTCACGCACCCCTTCCTGCCATTCCCGAACGAACCCCCCCTGGTCAAGCTCACGTTCCGGCCCCACCGGGCGGTGCTTACACCGCGGAAAAAGAGGCTTCTCCTGTCCCCATCGATGGCCCGTTCCAGCGGAACCTTGCTCCCCCGACGAGCGTCCATTCCATTCCCGCTCCCCTCCCGCCGCGAGGCTCTCGGGTGAGGCGGGCCGCCTCGATGGCATTTATGAAGGACCCCAACCAAGAGGCTTCTTGCCGTTACTTGATCCTCCCGAAGAGTGGGGAGGCCACCCAAGTTACAGAAGAGTCTGTCTCTTCTCAAGCGTCAACTCTTCATTTCCCCACCCTCAGAGTCATTCCCGACTGTCATGTGAGCCCCTATACGGTTGACCCTGCCCACCTCGAGAAAGAGTGGAATGTCCTGCCTTCGAGGCCTTCGTTTGCTGTCTGTCGATCAGGCGCTCTCTCGGTTTCAGACGCTTTTTTCCCCTTCTTTTCGCAGCATCTGCAAGAAGGCCGTTCGTTGATCCACTTCACACAGCGCCCGATGTCCAATTTGGAGGAGTTTCGGCATCGGCTCCACGAGATCCTGGAACAAGAGCAAGCCGAACAGCACTTCGCCCCTGGTGTCCCGCTCCCCGACAACCGGAGCAAAGACCCCTTTTGGTATAAGGACGCCTGTTTCTACGAGATTTCTGCGCGGACGTACGCAGATAGCAATGGAGGTCTGCAACCACCATCCATTCTTTGTGTGGATTGATGACTCTGTCCCTCATCGCGTCGCTTCGTTGTCCCGTCCCTCTCCCCTTCGGGTCTAGATGGGCGAGGTGATTTTGTCGGGCTCACCTCGCGTTTGGACTACCTTCGAGACCTGGGTGTTGACTGCCTCTGGTTGCTCCCCATCTATGCGAGCCCCCTCCGCGATGATGGCTACGATGTCAGCGACTATTTGACCATCCACCCTGACTTTGGCACCACCCGTGATATGGAAGAGCTCATTGCTCAGGCACACGCTCGGGGAATTCGTATCATTTTCGACCTGGTCTGGGAAAATCCATCCAGCTGCCCCGCCACTTGCCACCACCATTGCTGTGCCCATTGCCACCACTGCCGCCACTGCCACTACTGCCCCGCCATCTGCTGCCATTTTCTGTTTCTTTGTCGTTGCCGATTTTGACTGAGGTCACCCTCGGGCCACGCAGATCCCGGATCACACCTCCAACGAGCACCCGTGGTTTAAGGCCGCCACCAAAGACCCCACCAGCAAGTACTTCAACTACTACGTCTGGTCTGACACTGCGAACAAGTACAACAAGGCACGGATCATTTTCTTGGTCTGTCATTTCTTCATCCCCTTCGTCATTTGACTCACACCTTTTTCCTCCACAGGATTGCGAGACGAGCAACTGGGAGTACGACCCGGATGTCCAGCAGTACTACTGGCATCGGTCCGCAGGTTCCTTCAGGCCCTCCCCTTTGACGACCCCTCTTTTTCCCCTCAGTTTCTTCAAGAGCCAGCCGAACCTGAACTTCCAGAACCCCGACGTTCAGGAGGAGATCCTCGAGATCATGCGCTATTGGATGAGCAAGGTCGGTTTGGTGTTTTCGTTCAGTATCGTGACTGCCTCGTCCCTCTGCAGGGTATCGATGGATTCCGCGTGGATGCCGTGCCCTACCTCTACCAACGAGAGGGCACCGACTGTGAAAATCTCCCCGAGACGCACACTTTCCTGAAGCGCCTCCGGCATGTCGTCGATTCGGAATTCCCTGGGTCTGTTCGTCAGTTCGGGAGAGGATGTCTCATGGGAAGCATACGCTCGTGTTCGCATGCTAAAATCACCCTTCCTCTCTGGGGGCGGAACAGCCGAATTTTGCTTGCGGAAGCGAACCAGTGGCCGCAGCAGCTTCTGGAGTACTTCGGGAACGGGGACGAGTTCCACATGGCCTTCCACTTCCCCATTATGCCCCGCATCTACATCTCCCTGCGCAAGGAGAACGTGTCCTCCTTGGTGTGGGTCATGAACCACACGCCCCCGATCCCACCCACATGCCAGTGGTGCATGTCTGCTCCTCATCCCTCCCCCCCCCCCCCCCCCCCCCCACACACACACACACACACACACACCGTTCGCCCACGGGTGCAGTGACATTCGTGCTGTCTCTTCGACCTCTCTGGTTTTTGTTTTATTTTCCCGTTACTTCGTTCCTTCTTTACTCGACACACACACCGTCGTCCTTTTGACATTATAATCATTGTGTTTTTGGGCTGTGCAGGTTCTTACGGAATCACGACGAGCTCACCCTGGAGATGGTCACCGAAGAGGAACGTCAGTACATGTGGCACGAGTACGCCCCCGACCGCATGGCCCGTCTCAATCTGGGCATCCGCCGTCGGCTCGCCCCCTTGCTGGGCAACGACCAGCGCCGGATCCGCCTGTGCCACGCCCTTCTGTTCACCCTGCCCGGGGCACCGATCCTGTACTACGGGGATGAGATCGGCATGGGCGACAACGTTTCTCTCAAGGATCGCGACGGGTGCCGCACCCCGATGCAGTGGACCTCGAGAAAGAATGGCGGTCTGCCACAGGATGTCTTGGGTTGCCTCCTCCTCACCCGCCTTCCCGCCGCAGGTTTCACGAGCTCTGATACGCCCATTGTGCCGCCGGTCTCGGACCCCGTCTTCGGCTACCACTCGGTGTCCGTCGAGCAGCAGCAGAGGCAGCCCTCGTCGCTCCTCAACTGGGTCCGGCATGCCATTCGGAAGCGCCGTCAGTATCCCGTCCTGGCCCGCGGCCTCTTCGAGATGGTGCTGACATCCCACAGTGAGGTCATGGCCTACGTCCGACTCATGACCCGTCTGTGCCAGCTGCCTCGACACGATTCCATCTCATCCCGTTCGCCGTTGCGTTTGTTCCCACTCAGCGGAATGCGTCCCGCCGGCTCTCGCCCAGGAGTTGAGCCCCGTATCCGAGTGCTCCGCGACCCCGACCCCCCCACCACAGGCCACCACCGCACCGGTTCGCATCGAGGCCCCTCCTCTTCTGCGGCCCCTTCGTTCGCCACTCCCCTCGCCGCTTCTCTCTCCGGGGGTCACTGGCTGGGCACCCCTCTTGGCCCCCGCGTCGCCCATGCTGGCCGGAACATCCCCGGTCCCGGGAGCGTCGCCCACCGGGGGCATGGACCGGCGCCCTGGCGGGTTGCGATCGGCTCGTGCAGTCACCAACTACACGAACGTTCTGGCGTACTTCAACATGTCCGACCACCCGCTGGTCAACCTGCGAGTCAATTTCCCCTACCCGGTGGATTCGCGCACTGGTCCGCACTTCAGCTCGCAGCTAATGGCCCAACCCCACTCATTCCACCCTCTTCAGTTGTCGGAAATGCGACGATCTTCTTGACGGATGTCTTCAACGCCGCCCGGATCCTGGAGGCCACACCCGCCATGCCCAATGCCCCTCTCCAGCCGCCTGCTGACTCGGGCATCCCCACTCCCATCTCGCGCCTTCCCACGGGCACCCCGGTCACCTACTTCGCGGTGACCATCCCCCGGGTGGAAGCCTACGGATGGGCCTGGTTGGCCATTGCTGCCCCCCGGCGAGTGATGCAGACTCCCATTCCGGCTCTGAAGGCCCCTTGGTAACGAAAAAAAAGGAGGTAACCCGTGGGTGTGCTTGGGCGAGGGAAGGCGAGGGTTCTGATGATTTTTGTATCTATGGTCGGTTCATTCCTCCCCTCCCCTCCCAAAGGACTCGTGTGACAAGAAGTGTACAGTTTCTGTTTGCTTTTTTTGCCATTTTGATCTCCAGTCAGCGCTTGCGCCCAGCGCCAGCGAGCAAGATGAAAAACAGCAGCGGGTGCGCCTCGGGGTTTTGAGACCAAACAATGTTTGTGTTTTCCCGTTGACCTGCGTTGTTTTGATCTTTTCGCCAGGTCAGGCAAGCCAACCTATCATCCTCTCGTTGGCCACAAAAGCCATGTCCCATTTCAGACGCAGCAGTACTCCGCCAAGGATGTTACTGCTCTGACTAAATTAAAGACCCGCCAGCCGGGGCAACAGACTCCAGCAGAATTGAGCCAACGCGATTTCCGCGCTGAGTTGCTGGAGAAGGAAAGGAAAGTTTCCGATGAAAAGAAAACCATCGATCAGGCGGTGAGTGATGCCGCCCGGGCCCTGCCATCTCTGCCGGCAAAGCACGAACGCGAGGCGGGTCTGTGCAATGGGGTGCAAGGATCACGCTCACTTTGGATGCAGTACCCGAAGAAGAGCTGAAGGAGAAGGCACGGCCAGCCCCACCCCAGCCGACACCGCAGTTTGACGATGCTGACGCTCCGCCGGAGCCCGAGAGCGACGGTGATGATGACGATGAAGAGGACGAGGCTGAGATCTATCGCGAATTGGAACGCATCAAGCGGGAGCGCGCCGAGGAAGCCCGCCGCCAAGTCTGTGACCCCAAGTGGCTCCTGCCCCAATGCATAGCCGACCACATGGATGTTTCACGCGTCTCTTTCCCACGGTCATGTAGGAGGCCGAAGCCAAGAAGGCCGAGCAGGCCCTCCGAGGAGCCGATGTGGAACGAAGCAACCCCCTCCTGGACACCTCCCGCACCGCCAACGTGCGCACGAGGTCGGCTTCATGGGTTCGGGGTCGTGATCGTGGTTGGGCGGGTGGTCGGCTTCATGGGGTCAGGTGGTCGGGTGGTCGGGTGGGCTCGTTGAACTTGGAGATGGGTACACTGGCGGGAAGTGGTCCTGGGGGTCGCCGCGCCTTTGGTTATGTTCCCGGGGTTGGTGGCGCCCAGTTGGAGGTTTCCGATCTGCCCACCCTTTTCCGTTCTGCCGTTCGCTCATCCCGCGTGTCGTCCCCCCCCCCCCCCCCCCCCCCCCCCCCCCATCCGGCTGGCGCACCCTCTGCAGGTGGGACGAGGACGTGGTCTTCAAGAACCAGACGCGCGGACAGGCGGTCGAGAAGAAGCGTTTCATCAACGACACTGTTCGCAACGACTTCCACCGCAAGTTCCTCAACAAGTACCTCAAGTAAAGTGCCCCGGCACTCAACTCACGAGGACTCTGCTGCTTCCCCCTGTGGCCTTTGGGGCACCCACGCAAACCCCTGGCTGCCTGGTATATTTGCTATTCTGTCTTTTGTCGCTCTCCTCCGTCCCCCACGAGCGGTTTTTCACATCCCCCTCTTTTTTTACCCTGATCGGCATGCGCATTATTTCTGCGAATGCCTGCGTGTTATTGCCTTCACACGACGACCCGCTGCTCCAACACACGCCTAATGACTCAGGCCTCATTCTTCGAACACAAAAAATAGTGGTTGGCACAGCCTCCTGTCCCCCACAGGTGAGGCGGCTCGACGCGCACGGCGGAGTGAAGGCGGATGAAGTTCGGCAAGTATTTGCAGTCATCCGTGTCTCCCCAATGGCAGACCCTGTGTGTAGATTACCGAAGGTTGAAAAAAATCCTCAAAAAAATCCTCGTGCCCGAAGCTAATCGAACCCGTGCCAATGACGACTTTCTCAAGGCCCTCGGGAAGGAACGCGAGAAAATCAACAACTTCCAAGAGGAGAAATGCCAACAAATCAAAAAAGCACTCGACGAGGCTGTTGCGCAGATCCAAGAACGGCAACGAGATCAGTCCATTGGAGTCTGTGCCTCACACACCCATCCACTGTGGCTCACATCACCCAGAGCCGTCGATACCTAGCTGGCCTCCGCGCCCATCTCACCGGGATCTTCCATGATGCGGAGCGGTTAGAATCATATGATTCCCTCAACTCCCTAGCCTTCTACAAAATCATCAAGAAGTACCGGAAGACGACGGCACATTCACCATTCGACCCGCAGGATCCTCTCATCCAAGAAGTCAATGCGCAGCCATTCCACGAATCCAAGGAGCTCGAGGGGCTGAAGCGGGACCTGGCCTTCCTCTTTGCGACCACGTTCACCCAGGGTAACCTCGGCCAGGCCCAGAACCAGCTGCAAAGGAGACACGTTTTTCCGACAGCCCATGACGAGTTCAGATTTGGTTTGCAGGTCCGCGCCCACCATTTCACATGCGCATCACCTTCCCTTTGTTCACTTTTTTTTCCCCCCTTCAAAATTCGTCGCTCCAACCCCGTTCAGGTGGGCATTCAGACGACCCTTCTCGGGGTGGGCCTCTACCTGGTGTTCCTCCGCCCGGGTGGGATCCGCCTCCCCGACCTGGCCTTCACCCTGCCCATGTTCCGCGGGCAGGCCCTGATGCTCATGCTCCTCTGGCTCTGGGGCGCCCTGGTCCTGCGGTCCTTCGCTCGGCACCGGATCAACCACTACTACATCATGGAGCTGGACGAGGCAACGGCCATGAGCTGGGTGGGTGCCCTCAGGGTCGCATGCACCCTGGGGTGCCTCTTCCTCGGCCTCCTGCTCTTCCCAACCCCGCCTTCACCCCCCACTCCCTCACTCTTCTCCCACTTCATTCATCACCCCTCACTTCCATCCCTCATTTCACTTCTCCTTCCTCATCTGCCTCAACCCCCCATCCTTCTTCGCCACTCTCCTCCCTCATCCGGACACCCCCTCGATCCGACTTCCGACTCTCGGGTCTCGTCTCCACCTCCGGCGCTCCATTCATGACCTGTTTTCTCTTCCCTCCGCAGGTTATTCTGGGTCCTGGGCCTGGAGAGCGACTCCCTCTACACCATCCCCTCGCAGTACTGTTTCCTGGCCATGCTCTGTGCCCTGGCCATCTTCCTCTTCTGTCCGCTGCACATCTGGGAGTATTCCACCCGCCGGTGGCTCCTGCGGCGGCTGGGCCGGGTGGCCCTGGCGCCCTGGTTCCCCGTGCACTTCGCGGATTCCCTCGTGGCGGATATTCTCACCTCGGTCTGGCTCGGGTGGGTGGGTGGTGGTGTGTGTGTGTGTGTGTGTGTGTGGGGGTATCCGTCATTATGACGTCTGATGGAGCGGTTTCGCTCTGGGTTTCGCGATGGTGGCTTGACATGGAAGATAGGGTGCCAGCACGGGCATTTTTTGGCCTCCTCCTCCCTCCCTCCCTCTCATTTTTTGACCTCCTCCTCTCTCTCACTCATATTCCGGAAAACCGAGCCACCAGGGCCCGTAAAAGGGGAACAAAGAGAGAAAAGAAATCACTTAAAATACCAATTGGTTGGCTCCGTCCCACTCAGTGCTCAGCCCGTAGCTCGTCGAGCCATCAGGCGGCACCAAGAAGCAGCAGCTTCTTGTCGCAGTCGGTCTTGGCCACGCACGGCTCTCTCTCTCTCTCTCTCTCATTTTTTGACCTCCTCCTCCCTCTCTCTGCCCCCCGAGCTTGTCACAAGGTGGTCTCGGACTGGGTCTTCTCTTGACATTCCCCCTCCCCTCTTTCCCCAACACCCCTCCGCCCTCCGCCCCCCCACAGCTTGTCAAGGTGGTCTCGGACTGGGTCTTCTCCCTCTGCTTCTTCACCTCGGGCCTGGCCTTCCAGCCCGACCCCCTGAGCGCCGTCCCCACCTCGTGGTGCACCCTGATGGCCCCGCGCTACGTGACCCCGGTCTTCATGTGCCTGCCCTACTTCTGGCGGGCCATGCAGACCCTTCGTATGTTCCGTGACACACACCGCTGGTTCCCGCACCTGGTCAACTTCGGCAAGTACTGCTTCCAGCTGACGGCCATGATCTCATCGGTGCTGTTCTCCGTGGAGGCGGGCAAGGACGCGTACACGTGGCCTTGGAGCCCCTGGGGCACGGCCTGGATTGGGGTGCTGGCCGTCTCGTCGGTGTACTCGTTCCTCTGGGATATCATCATGGTCCGCATCCACAGATACGCCAACCCAGTCATCAGCATCCAGATCACCATCATCATCATCATCATCCAATCATCATCATCATCATCCAATCGTCATCATCATCACCCAATCATCATCATCACCCAATCATCATCATCATCCAATCATCATCATCATCATCCAATCGTCATCATCATCACCCAATCATCATCATCATCCAATCATCATCATCATCATCCAATCGTCATCATCATCACCCAATCATCATCATCACCCAATCATCATCGTCACCCAATCATCATCATCACCCAATCATCATCATCACCCAATCATCATCATCACCCAATCATCATCATCACCCAATCATCATCACCCAATCATCATATAGAACCAGACAGATATCACCGACATCTCAATCCCCGCTGTCCTTACCGTCCATCCATCACCAGCATCAGCATCAGCATCCTCACCATGCTCCTCCTCCTCGCCGTCTTCTTTCTTTCCCCGTCCGCACCAACCAGGACTGGGGCCTCTTCCGCCCCCGCTCGCGCAACTGCCTGCTGCGCGACGACCTGCTCTTCCAACGGCGGTCCTTCTACTGGCTGGCCATCCTGCTCGACCTGGTCGGCCGGTTCTGCTGGGTCGTCACCATCACCAGCCAGCTGATCTTCAAGGACACTGTGGCCGTCTCCCTCTTTGCGGCCGGGGAGGTCTTCCGGCGGGCCGTCTGGTGCGTGTTCCGCATTGAGAACGAGTGTGTCAATAACTTCGAGCACTACCGCCACGTCAAGTACGTTCCCCGGCTTCCGGTAGGTCCGTGGTCGCGGCCCACTTGGGGGGGAAGGGAGACCACACCCACAGGGGTATAGCCACGCTCTCCCCCTCCGACATGATCCGCAGATATCGTGCCACGCTCTCCCCCTCCGACCTTGATCCCGGATGTGAACGCCTTGACTCACTTGCATGCCTCCCTGTGCGTGTCTGTGTTTGATTTTTTGCGAGTCATAATTTTGTGATTCTTGTTCGCCACCGACCCCAAGTTCGCTCAAGCTGTGCGTCATTTGAGACCCTTCCTGTCCGATTGATCAGTCCTTTGCTTCACACACCACCTGGATCTGGCTCACCCAACATCGCGCATCACCATCCCACAGGTGGCATGCCCCATCTGGATCTGCTGAACTTCCCCAAGCGGCCCGTGATGCTGCCCACTGTGGCGGCCACCCTCAAGGTGGACGAGAGCGTAGCCTCCACTCCCCCGGCCAGCTCCGCCTCGGCCTCCACTACCCCAGGCGACCTGGCCATCCCCACCCCCGACACGTCCCTCCCACCCTCGTCGCCCCTCTACGAGGCCGAGGAGCAGAGGAGATCAGAGGAGGAGCAGAGCCCACCACCGAGCCCCGGTCCCGAGGAGGAGGAGACTATCACCGCGGCGAACGTGCCCGGAGCAGCCTGTGTTGGGATGGAGCTCGAGGAGATCGGAGAGGTGATGGAGACTGCCGCCGGAGACGACGATGCCGCTGACCGATGACTCGCAGTGGTGGTCGCCATGTCCGGGGGAATCTCTCCCTCGGCCCCATGACCTAACTCAGAGACGTGACGATCACCAGAGTTTTTGTTTTTTTGAATTTCTCTTATTTTCTCTTTCGATATTTGATTGTGTGCCCATGTCGGGCGTCTGCGTGTGATCACTTTTTGTGCCTCCTTGGGGTGCACGTGCGCCTTTCAAGATTGGTGTGATGTCCTTTTGCTTTTTCCTTTCTGGCCGGTCCGGAGTTGGCCGGCGTCGGGGGAGCTGTCGACCTGATCGGCCACGGATGCGTCCCTCCGCCAGCCGCACTCGGTGCTCCGTCAAATCTCCCGGATATTTCCCGCCCATTCGGCACACCTATATAAGGGGGCGCCCTCGAGCCATGAATTCCAAACACGAGACTTGACAGTCAAACAGCAGCGCACCAACAGCCAATCAAACCCAATCATGTTCGCCTACTATTCCACTCCCAATCCTCTGGAACAATTCTACTACGGCCGGAACTTCTTCGACGAGATGATGACACCCCTGCTCCAGTCCTTCTCCTTCCTCTTTGATGACACCACCCCTCAGTCGACGCCCTCGGCATGCTACTGCTTCGGCGATGCCGCTCCGTCGGCATGCTGCTCTGGCCAAAAGAACCCCACTGCACGCGGGTGCTGCTCTTCGACTCCCTGCTGCCCGCCCTCCTCATCTGCGGCGGCATCATGCTGCGATTGTTGCACCGACTCCAGTTCGCCCTTCTCCTCGTCGGGCTGCTGCGGATGCGAATTCGAGAGCACCGCCGATCCGCTGATGCGGCTCTTCTGCTCCATGATGTTCCCCGCCTGCTGCCAGACCAACGCCTCCTCTTGCTGCTGCGGCGATGCGAAGAAGAGCCAGCAACAGCCCAAGCCCAAGCAGCAGGCGCCTGCCTCCCCCAAGGCTACCAAGGCTGATGGAGCACCCGCCCCGGCAAGTGCAGCCACCGAGACTGCCACTGCCACTACCACGGCCACGACCACGACCGGCGGTGAAACGGCCCCGGCCACCGCGACCCCTGCTCCTCCGGCCTGCCCCGAGGCTCCTGCAGCCACTGAGGCGAAGAAGGACCAGGCGGCGGTCCACTGGCTTGCCCCGCGATGCGACGTGGAGGAGAACGCCGATGAGGTCTGTCCCATCCGGCACAAGCGTTGTTCATGAGGCTCATCATTGTTCTTCCCTCGCCGCAGGTGCTGCTGCATGTCGAGCTGCCCGGGGTGCCCCGCGACTTGGTCCACCTGGATGCCGACCCCGCCCGGGGGATGCTGACCCTGACCGCACACGCCCCCCGGCGGGGCGCCGACTATCGGCGCGTCTTCCGGCTGCCCCAGAGCTGCCAGCCCCGCCTGGGCGAGATCACGGCCGCCTGCGCCGACGGGGTCATGACCGTCCGCTGCCCCAAGGCGGTCGCCCCCCAATCCGTCATCATCCCCATCCAGTAAATCCAATGCTGAACAAGATGCACACTGATCACTGATATTCGGAGGCGCGGGGGGGGGGATAGACAGTTCCCGATTGTCCGCTCCCCTTCCGGCCCCGACAAGCAGCCCCCGCCAAGGATCCAGGCCCCCAGGTAACACTCAACGAAACTTCTTCATACGAACGGAAAAAACAGGGCAACATGACAGTTCAAAATACGAACAGAAGACACTCGCTGAAGGGGGGGGGGGAAAAACAACAAACCGGCGCCATTTATCATGAATATGGGCCCGAATGAAGAAGACCTTTTTTTACAGGGTGGGGGCGGGGGTGTGCCGCTGGGCGGGGTGCGACAGGGCGGGCGAGACGGCCGAGCTGGTTCCCACGACGGCCTTGAGGACCTCCACCCGGGGGTTGGCCGCCTGGCTGGGGCGGCACTCCTCGGCCTCCGTGGCCGGGGCGGCCGCCTCGCGCTGGTGGACCCGCTGGCGCCACGAGCGGACCGCCACCAGGGCCGCCACCACGCAGCCCACCACCAGCAGGGTCCCGCCCACCGTGCCCGCAACCAGGGCCACCGTGCCCCAGTTGAAGGTGGTGCCCGTCGGGGTGCCGGGGGTCGGCTCGGGCGTCACGGGGGCTGCAGGGCGGGACCGGGGGAGTGTGAGGATGAGTGTCAGAAGTGGATGGATGGGCAGGGAATGGACAGAGTGGCGGGGATGCAGGGCAAGGCAGGGCCTGGCAGGGCAGGGCAGGGCTACGGACTGGTGGCGCCCTGGATGGCCAGCTTGGCGTGGAGCTGGGTGTTGGCCGAGGGCACCAGGGGGCCCTGGTCCTCGCCGTCCCCGTTGGCGGTCCGGTAGGGGCGGTTGATGGTGCGCCGGGGGCTGATCCACATCATCTTCTGGGTGTGCCGCTGGCCGTTCCACTGCTGCCGCTGCTGCTGCTGCTGGGTGCGGGGAGGCACAACCAGGGTCGGCTTCTGCCAGGTCTGGGCAGGCTTACCGTTCTGCTTCTGCTGGCCGGGAGTCTTGGCGGTGATGCGCTGGCCCTTTTGCTGCTGCTGCTGCTTGGTGTTGGTGGTGGCCTTTTGGGGACGCTGGCCCGACATGAGGATGGGCCCCTGGTGGGTCTGCTGCTGGGTTTGACGCATCCGGTTGAGGAACTGGATCAGACGCTCGGAGCGGTGGCCCACACCAGCGAAGCCGCGCTGTTGCTTCTGGTTCTGATTCTGCTGCTGCTGCTGCTGGGCGGACTTGGGGTTGGCAGTGGTGCCCTTGGTGGCCGCCTTGGTCGAGGTCAGGGTCGGGGTCTGGCCGCGGCCGGCCGGGCGGACCGTCTGGCGGCTGGTGGTCGTGGTGCGCGTGGTGTGCATGGCGGGGCCGTTGCCGTTGGCGTTGCGGTTGGCGCCGGGCGGGGGGTCGACATGGCCCGGGACGAAGCTGTCGAAGACCGCGTCGAACTGCAGCTCGGTGATCAGGTTGGGGTTGGGGTCCACGCCCAGGGTGTAGTGGAAGGCCATCAGGTCCAGGTCGAAGGTGGTGTTGTAGAGCATCGTGCTGTGGGTGTACTCGCCGTGGAGCGACACGGCCAGCGGGGTCAGGGCGTCGTCCACCACCAGCAGCACGTAGGGGTTCTCCGAGCAGGCCGTGGTGCCCGGGGCCAGGGGCAGCAGGCACATGTAGAGCTCGTGCAGCCGCGAGGCGGCCAGGGTCGTGTCGGCGTGCAGCTGGCCCATGACCGTGCCCCGGCGGCCCCAGGCCAGGGCCGTGCCGCCGTCCATCTCGACCCACAGCTCGCCCGTGACCAGCACCTCGATCAGGGTGGCCTCGCAGCTGCCCGGCACGATGACCACCTGGGCGAAGTAGTCGCCCTCGGTCCCGCTGGGGCAGTGCTCGCCCTCGCGGCACACCACGTGGATGCCGATCGTGTAGAGGCCCTCCAGCAGGCACGTGTTGGGCTGCCCGTGGATGGTCATCACGTAGGCCCGCTCGCAGAAGCGCGTCGGGTCGGCCGGCCCGCCCCCGTCGTCGCAGTTCTGGTCGGCGGCCGGGTTGCGGGCAAAGGTGATCAGCGCCGGGTCCACCGGGGCCGTCAGCTCCTCCAGCCAGGGCCCCGTGGCGAGGTCCTGCAGGTAGGGCTGGTTGGTCCAGATGCTGAAGTGCAGCACGTACTCGTCGGCCGTCTGGTCGAAGTACGAGTCGCCCTTCTCGAAGCCCGTGAAGTTGACCAGGTGCATGGCGTGCACGGTGGCGCTGGCCTCCACCGAGACCGTCTGGTCGATCAGCAGGTCCATCGACTGCCACCGGGTCCCGAAGACCGGCTCCCCGTAGGGGTCCACGCCCGTCTGCACGGTCGACAGCACGTGCAGCGGCACCCGCCACCGCAGCGTGTCCGCGGCCACCATCTCGGTGCTCACGTCGGGGCAGCTGGCCAGGGTGCTCAGCAGCACGCAGGCCGACAGCTCGGTGGCGCAGGGGGCCCCCGCCGGGTCGGCCACGTGCCGCACGGCGGGCAGCACGCAGGCCGGGTTGGTCTGGGTGGTGGGCGGCCCCTGGGCGATGCGGTACTCGGACAGCGCGTAGCCCGTGGTGGTCACCACCAGCCGGTCCCCGTCCACCTCGGCCTGGCTGAAGCTGGCCGCCACAAAGTCCGCAGCCGGGCACACCGCCGGCGCCGGCTCGGTCGTGTAGCTCAGCTCGAAGCCCGTGTAGGTGAACCACTGCGCGAGATTCCATGGGGACGAGTGGATGATGTGAGCAAGGACTGGTGGAAGCCGAGCTTCATGTTGGTGGATGGCATGCCGGGGTTGGGGGTGGGTAGGGGGGTTGGGATCAGGAATGACGGGCACACACAGACGTGATTCGTAAAGAATTCAACAGTCACGGGCTGCCCCGGGTTCGCCTGGAAGATGGCACACGAAGGGGTATGGCCGCTCCAGTAGACGTCATGGGTGCCGTCGGCGACATGAAGGATGGCCCAACCGGTCGAAATATCAATGTGGCTGTGGGAGGGAGGATCAGGATCAGACACCGAGTTGAGTGGCTATACCCCTGGTCAGGCACACAGACTCGAGGTGGACCGTGATGGACTCATCGGGGGAGGCAGCAGGCGGGGCGATCCCGTCGCTGCTCACGAATGGGTTCAGAGCCCAAGTGCAGCCCCAATCGGTGTAGTAGTTGCCCCAGCCGTCCGAGACGGCGCCTGACCGATCGTATAGGACGGGCGAGGCCATGGGGTCGCACTGGGGCTCCCGGGGCACACGGGGCACGACCTGCAGAAACCGACAGTCCGAATCGGACAGCATGAGGTCAGCACGGCACCGCGAGAAGCGAGAAAGGGCTGGCTTTCGGGTCGCGGGCAGGGGGTTTCGTTTTTTTGTTTGTTTATTTTGGCATCTTCCCCACACAACCCACACATCCCACACAGGTACACTTGGTTTTTTTATGAGAACAACAGACCTTCCATTTCAAGATGAAGCCACTGCTCAGGCCGGTGGGAGTCCAGAGGTCCAGCTCGAAGCCAAGGCCCAGGCTCTCCACAGGGGCGGGGACGGGGGTCATGCCTGGCTGACCGGGGTCCGGTCCCGCAAAATCATACCGAATTCCGCTCGGGAGGTCCGTGATCGCAACTTCGGCTTGTTCGTAGCCGAGGCCCATGTAGCTGCACACACCCAAGAATAAAAGAATGCGGAGCTTGAAAAGGGATGATGCGTCGGGACGGACGAAAATTCCAGGCGGATCGTCTGCGTTGCTGGGTCGATTGGTGGGTCGGGCTGGATGGACCAGTAACAGTTTTTGGGCCCCAGTGGGTCAATGCTGCCCGGGATGCCATCACCTTCCTTGATAGTGCCCTCATAGCCCGTCAACACGACTGAGCTGGAGGGGAGGCACCAAGTGGCGAGAGCCTTGTGGGCCCAGAGAAGACCCAAGAGGAGGATAAGGAAAGATCTGGGCTTCATCTGCTCGTTTGGTCCCGCCTTTTGAGGCTTCAGCGTGGGGCACCTGAGACCGGCGGCTCTTTTTGGCGGCGGATCAGTCTCATGCGAGTCTAACTAAGGAACCATGAGAATGAGATCGCCAAAAAAGGCCTCATCACCCCCGATAGGCTTGCTTAATCGAATCAAAAGGCATCGTGCCTCATCATCAAAAAATGGTCAGACATAGAATCTGTAACTTAAAAAAACCGGCAGCATTATCTAACCTCATTCATTGGGGGGAAAACGCGTTGGCCCGGGGACGATGGGGCGATCGATTTTCCAGCTGGGTCTTGGGTACCTAACCCATCGGGTATTTTAGGTTGTCTTCACTTGGTCAGTTTTTCCCTCCTTCCCTCCTTCTTCGTTCTTCTCCGGCAATTGCCCCGGGCCACGGTTTCCTCTCGTTTTCCTTTGTTTTTGTTGATCTCACTTTTCGATCTTTCGCAGTTTCGGCGCCCGAATGCAGCTCAATGCACCGATCCCTCTCGGGCAACCTGTTGCTCCTCTCCCTCGTGAAGATCCGAATGCGAAGGTTTTTCCTCTTTTGTTCTCATTTTCGATTCTTTTGACCCCTGACAGAACTGGTTAATCCATCAATTATATGTTTCTCAAGATTTTCAGCAAGCGCTGACGCTGTGTCAAGAGGTCATCGATCAGTTTGATGGCCGCGTTGAATATCCGCTGTATATTAAAGGTTTGACGATCTCTCCTTCCAGTCTCTGAATCTCCGCAGCCCTCATCAAACGGCGCCAGGGCCGCATCCAGGAATCCCTCGAGCTCTTCCAACAAGTCACGAGACTCAATCCCCACAGCATCGATAACCTCAAGCAAGTCGGACGTTCCTTGTCTGTTTTCCACCCGCTTTTCTGTTTTCCACCTGCTTTCCGAACCTGGGGTTAGGTTCCTGCTGGGGAAACACAAGGCCGCCGTGGATGTCTACGAGGAGGCCCTCACCTTGGGCATCCAGGATTGGGTCTGCATCACCGCGCACATACCGCCATCGCCGCCGCCACACCGCCGTTTCATACCCCAATGTCGCTCTGACCCCCCCCCCCCCCCACCCCTCCCTGGGTGATCACCGCAGGAGCTGTGGCACAACAAGGGCATGTGCTTCATGTACCTGAAGGACTTCGCAAAGGTCTCTCCCTGCCACACGCCCCTCGTCTCCCGCCCCTCGCAGTCCCCGTTTCTCCCAATCTGGCCGCCGCCCCTGAGATCCGGTTGGGAGGCACCACCTCCCACCTGCCCACTGTTCCATCATCTCACCCCTGTCGCTCCCTCCTCATGTCACACCCACATCCATGCACCACATCCTCCCCCCGGCATGACAGGCCGAGGAATGCTTTGCCCACGCCCGCAAGGCCGAGCGGCACGACGTGACCCACATGCAGCTGGGCCGGCTGTACACCCTGCAGGAGAACTATGCCGCGGCCATCGAGATCTACAAGGAGGCACTCGAGTCCGCTTCCACCAGCTCCCCCTCCGTCCCGCTGGCCTTTCGCATGCCCTATGATGATGATGATGATGATGATGATGATGATGATGATGATGATGATGATGATGATGATGATGATGATGCCTGGATGATGATGATGATGATGATGCCTGGATGATGATGATGATGATGATGATGATGATGATGATGATGATGATGATGATGATGATGATGATGATGATGATGATGATGATGATGATGATGATGATGATGATGATGATGATGATGATGATGATGCCTGGATGATGATGATTGGGTGGTGGCGATGATGATGATGATGAGAGTGATGGTGAATGACGATGCCCAAGTATGCCAGCAGCATCTGGGTGCGGTGGCTATGACCGGGTGGTGGCTATGACCGGCCACCCCTCAGACGGCATACACCCGGTTGGCTGACTATTCCTCACGCGCCCTGCCCGCGTTTTCCCCGCACCCACCGCACCCCCTCGGCCTCCGCCCAGCTACTCGCCCGACAACCCCGAGCTGATGACCACCATCGGCATTCTCTACTCGCGGCTCGGCGACAACGAGAAGGCCATTGAATTCCTGGGGAACTCGCTTACCCACGACCCCAAAAATCCGAAGGTCAGCCTGACCCCCGTGGGACATAGCCGCCCCCATGCAGGGTGTGCCTTTCCCTGGTCCATGCAGGGTGTGCCTTTCCCTGGTCCATGCAGGGTGTGCCTTTCCCTGGTCCATGCTGGATGATTGCTCATCGAGGATCTGCACCCCGATCATCTGTCTTCTTGGGGGGGATTGCGTAGACCATTCTGGCGGCAGGCTCCATCATTCAGGACCATGGCGATATGGACACGGCCCTGGTCAAGTACAGGTGCGTGCACTCCACCCCACTCTCCTTCTCTCCCTTCACACCCATGCGCACACAAGGCGCGCATGACGGAGCATACAGCAAAGTCGAGACACAACAGAATGACTCACCCCCCCCCCCCCCACCCCCCCCCCTCCCCCCCATCCAACTTCCCTCCGCTTGTTCCCATCCTCTTGTGGCCCGCCCCATGCACAGAATTGCAGCCCTGGCCACGCCCAATAGCGCCCAGCTGTGGAATAACGTCGGCATGTGCTTCTTCGCGAAGGGCAAGCCCGTCCCGGTCCGAATCACCTGCCCCCGTGCCCCCGTGCCCCGTGCCCCCGTGCCCCCGTGCCCCCGTGCCCCCGTGCCCCCGTGCCCCCGTGCCCCCGTGCCCCGTGCCCCCGTGCCCCCGTGCCCCCGTGCCCCGTGCCCCCTTCGAGTCTGCTGCCTCCCACCTGCATAGTTCACAGAACCCACTTTTTTCTCACTTCCCCCGCGACCTGGCAGGCCATCAGCTGCCTGAAGCGGGCCCTGGACCTCGCGCCCTTCGAGTGGATTGTGGCATATAACCTGGGGCTGGTCCACCTCACCACACGCCAGTCCGCCGCCTGCCCTCCGCTCCGCGGAAAATGTTGATGCCTCCCCTCTCCCACCAGGTACGCCTCGGCGTTCCATTATCTCAGCAGTTCAATCAACCTCAAGAATGACTATGCCTCAGCATACATGTACCTGGCCGTGACATTGGCCAAGCTGGACGACTTTGAAAACTCATGCGATGCATATCGGAGGGCCATCGAGATGGAAAGGTCAGCCGGGAAGAAACAGTGAACCTCAATTTTGTGCTTTTCTATATTAGTGATTTTCTCTTCCATCTCAACTTCGCCATCACACTGTTCAACAACAACGCCCCCGAGGCACGGTTGCAATGTCAGGAGGCCAGGCGACTTTTCGATGAACTCGACGAGGAGAGCCGCTCGGCGGATCCTGATGTCCAACAACACTTTTCAGTGCTTGAGGCTGCCCTTGGCATCACACCCACAGCACCAACGCAGCAAGAAACGAAAGCGCAATGATTTGTATAGAAAATGTTCGTTCCTTTTGTGAAGAAGCTCGCTCTGAGGCCGACTTCTTTTCAAAATACCGGCCGCGACTTGGACCTAGGTGAAGTTAGCCAGCAACCGATTCAAAATGGAAAAGATCGAGAAGGAGCAACAGGAGGAGCCCAAGAAGGAGGAGAAGGAGATCGAAAAGCCGGAGGAGGAGAAGAAGGAAACCCGGAAGCGCCGTGGTCGCCCTGCCTCCGAGGAGAAGCCCGCTCCCGCCCCTCGCGAACGTCGCGTTCGCGCCCGTAAGGAGGAGCCCAAGGAAGAGGAGGCAGAGGAGGAGGAGGAGAAGCCTGCCACCCCCCTGTGGCACCGCCTGTTCTTCGTTGGCACCGAATTTTCCGAGGTCAAGGCTCTTATTGCCACAGGCTGGAACTTCGCGAATCTCGAGCGTGAGATCGAAGGTGGCGCTCTGAAGGTCACCATTCCTCCACGTGAGAAGGGGAAGAAGGCACAGAAGTTCCCCCGTGTCCACCTCTTCGCACAAACCGAAGGTCTGGCCTTCCACTTGGTCTCCAACAAATCGTGGAATCTCCGATAGGGCTGTCTGGTGATGGAGCCAACGTTCAGGTTGTTCCTGTGGTTGTTGCCGTTGTCAGCTTGCTTCCTCCTTCTGAGAACATGGGTATTGCCAGCATCCAGATGGAGGCCTCTGAGCACCGGATCGTTCCCCTCCGCTACTTCCAGCTGAGCTGGATGCCGACTCAGTTCCTCGAAGAGGACTTTTGGAAGAACATTGGGTCCGTTCCATGTCTCTTCCAATGGTTTTGTCTATATCTCCCACCGTTCCAGTGACCACGATCCGGCCCGCCTGCCCCCTCCGACCACCTACACGCTGGCCTTCGAGCAGCGGCACTTCTCGGCGGACAAACTCGACGATACGCGCCGCAACGAGTACAACTTCTCCCTGCCCTACGTCTTCAACCCCTTCCGTGGCGATGACCGGGTCCGTGGTGACTATCACCCCCCCCCCCCCATTCTTTCCCTCCTCCCCGCTCTGTCTCACACCACCACCAACCACCAAACATCACCAACACACCAACACAACACCAACATAACACACAACACACAACACCAACACCAACACTCCAACCCGTCTCCCCAGAAACCCCCCAAGGAGGATTCGCTCCTGGTCATCTCGGGGGCCCTGAAGGTCAAGACGGCCAGCGGTGAGGACGCCGAGACGGCCGTCACCTGCGAGTTCGACTACAAGGAGGACGACATCGAGGTCCGCCAGGCTCCCATACCACCACCCACCACCACCCACCACCACCCCCACCACACACAAACAAATCAATCTGTCCGATTGATCAGTCCCTTTGCTCCACACACACACACACACACACACACACACACACACACACAACAACCAGAACAAACAACAACAACATCATCATCATCAACAACAACAACAACAACATCATCATCAACATCATCATCAACAACAAGAACAACAAAAACAACAACAACAAAAACAACAACAAAAACAACAACAAAAACAACAACAAAAACAAAAATAACAGCAGCAGCAGCATCAACAACAACCCATTTTTCTTTTTCTCAACGTGCCTGCTCCATCCCCCTCCTCCTCCCCCCCAGGAAACCGTGAAGAGCCTGCTGGAGCAGGAGGGCCTGGATGCCTCCCGGGCGGCCGACGTGAAGGCCATGATTGAGGAGCAGGTCAACAAACACAAGGCTGAGGCCGCCGCGGTCTGCACCCTGCACCCTGCTGGACCCCCCCCCCCACAAACACACATATGCGCGCGCGTCCGTTCGTTCCCCCTCCCCCATTTCTCCTCCGCCAACGGGCATAATCTCACACCCCCGTCCCCACCCGCCCATCGGCAGGCACGCGAGGCCTACCAGAAGCGCCTGGAGGCCCTGACCGAGGCCCAGAAGGAGTCCCTGCAGAGCATGAAGGTGTTCAAGTTCTACCCGGCCAACTGGAACGGGTTCACCGTCCGTCTCTCCTCGCTCTCCCCTCTCCCCTTCCCCCTCCGTCGCTACCTCCCTTCCGCCGCTCCACACGCTGGTTTTTTTGTTGTTGTTCTTTGATTGGCCGTGCCGACCGATTGCCATCCCCACACAGACCCTGTACATCATCTTCACACCATGCTACAAACCTTTTCTTCTTCTGTTCACTGACCAACTGCCACCCTCCACACCAGACTCTGTACATCAACCGCTACTTCGGCAGCGCCGACCAAGTCTTCGCCGGCGGGGCACCGTCCCTCGTCATCCCGCCCCCTGCCCCTGCCCCCGCCGCCACCGCCACCGAGGCCGCCCCCGCCAAGGCCGAGGAGGAGAAGAAGGAGAAGAAGGCCGCCAAGAAGGCCGCTGCCGCGCCCAAGAAGGGCGGCAGGAAGGCCAAGAAGGAGGAATCTGAGGAGGAGGAAGAAGAAGAAGAAGAGGAGGAGGAGGAGGAGGAGGAGAAGCCCAAGGCCAAGCGGGGCCGGAAGCCGGCCAAGAAGGAGGAACCGGAGGAGGAGGAGGAAGAGAAGGAGGAGAAGCCCAAGGCCAAGCGGGGCCGGAAGCCGGCCAAGAAGGCCGAGGAGGAGGAGGAGGAGGAGGAGAAGCCCAAGGCCGAGGAGAAGCCCAAGGAGGCTGCAAAGGCCGAGGAGGTGAAGCCCAAGGCCGAGGAGGCGAAGCCCAAGGCCGAGGAGGTGAAGCCCAAGGCAGAGGAGAAGCCCAAGGCAGAGGAGGAGAAGCCCAAGGCCGAGGAGAAGGAGGCTAAGGCCGAGGAGGAACCGGCTGCTGCTGAGGAGGAGAAGCCCAAGTCGAAGCGGGGCCGGAAGCCCGCCGCCAAGAAGCCCAAGAAGGAGGAGGAGACCAAGGAGGAGGAGGAGACCAAGGAGGAGGAGGAGACCAAGGCCGAGGAGGAGAAGCCCGCCAAGCCCCGCAGGTCCTGCCGCAAGTGCTAAGCGGTTCGATTTCGCCAGAGACGAGAACCCTGCCGGCATGTGCTGTTGCCCCCCCCCCCCCCCCCCCCCCCCCCCCCCATACATCCCCCCTCTCGGATTTGAATTGGTTTGTTCTGGGATTTCCCTACACATCACTCCAGCTTGAAGGTTCAAGTCTTTAGGTTCCCGAAACTTCCAGAAAGGATGCTGGGGCGGCATTTACGGAGAAGGAGGAACTATCAGATCAGGCGTTGTTCCGAATGCTGGGAAATCGACGAGCGAAATTCTTTCTGCCGTAACTTAAGGTGGACGAGGCTGCACGAAGAAAAGCGGGCCCGCATTCCCAAAAAGAGCCGCCGGTCTCAGGTGCCCCCCGTTGGAGCCTCAAAAGGCGGGACCAAAAGATGAAGCCCAGATCTCTCCTCGTCTTCCTCTTGACACTCCTTTGGGCCCGCGCGGCTTTCGCCACCTGGTGCACAGATGGCAGCTCGGTGGTGTTGACGGACTATGAGGGCACAATCATGGAAGGTGATGGCATCCCAACCAGCATGGACCCGAATGTGGAGGGAAAGTACTGTTCCTGGACCATCCAGCCCAACCCACCAATCGATCCGGCAACCCAGACGATTCGCCTGGACTTTTCGTCTGTCCTGCCGCCACGATCATTTCATCACACGATCTGTGTTTTTTCTTTCTTCCTTGGGATGCAGCTACATGGGCCTCTCCTTTATGATGGCGGACCTTGCAGTTACAGACTATCCCAGTTTCTATCGGTATGATTTCTCGGGTCCAAGTGAACCAGGCATGACACCCGTCCCGGCCCCTGTGGAGAGTCTGGGTGTGGCCCTTGGTTTGGAACTGAATACCCCATCGGGCGTGAGCAGCGGCTTCATCGTCAAGTGGAAGGTCTGGCTGCCGCACGGCACTAGCCACATTTCCCACATCGGGCTTGTTTGGTGTCTATTTCACCGCAGGTCGTGCCCCGTGTGCCCCGGGTGCCCCAGTGCGACCCCATGGCCTTCCCCGTCCTGTACGATCGGTCAGGCGCCATCTCGGACGGCTGGGGCAACTACTACGCCGATTGGGGCTGCCACTGGGAACTGAATCCCTTCGTGAGCAGCGACGGGATCGCCCCGCCTGCAGCCTCCCCCGGTGAGTCCATCACGGTCCACCTCGAGTCTGTAATTGCACACCACCCTCCTCAGGGACGTTTGCTAACCTCTTTCGAAACGCTCTATCTTGCCCCACAGCCACATCGATCTTGGGACCGACTGGGCCTACCTCCATGTCACAGACGGAACCCAAGACGTCTTCTGGACCGGCCACACCCCCTCGTGTGCCATCTTCCAGGCCGCCCCAGGCGAATCCGTGTTAGTCGAATTCTACACAAATCATGTCTGCGTGCCTCACTTGGTTGCCTCTGGCATCCGCCACTGTGGGACGCGGTTTTCATCGACCCCTCCGCAATGTGTGCGCAGTACTTCACCTACACGGGCTTCGATCTGAGCTACACGACCGAGCCGGCGCCGGCGGTGTGCCCGGCTGCGGACTTTGTGGCGGCCAGCTTCAGCCAGGCCGAGGTGGACGGGGACCGGCTGGTGGTGACCACCACGGGCTACGCGCTGTCCGAGTACCGCATCGCCCAGGGGCCGCCCACCACCCAGACCAACCCGGCCTGCGTGCTGCCCGCCGTGCGGCACGTGGCCGACCCGGCGGGGGCCCCCTGCGCCACCGAGCTGTCGGCCTGCGTGCTGCTGAGCACCCTGGCCAGCTGCCCCGACGTGAGCACCGAGATGGTGGCCGCGGACACGCTGCAGTGGCGGGTGCCGCTGCACGTGCTGTCGACCGTGCAGACGGGCGTGGACCCCTACGGGGAGCCGGTCTTCGGGACCCGGTGGCAGTCGATGGACCTGCTGATCGACCAGACGGTCTCGGTGGAGGCCAGCGCCACCGTGCACGCCATGCACCTGGTCAACTTCACGGGCTTCGAGAAGGGCGACTCGTACTTCGACCAGACGGCCGACGAGTACGTGCTGCACTTCAGCATCTGGACCAACCAGCCCTACCTGCAGGACCTCGCCACGGGGCCCTGGCTGGAGGAGCTGACGGCCCCGGTGGACCCGGCGCTGATCACCTTTGCCCGCAACCCGGCCGCCGACCAGAACTGCGACGACGGGGGCGGGCCGGCCGACCCGACGCGCTTCTGCGAGCGGGCCTACGTGATGACCATCCACGGGCAGCCCAACACGTGCCTGCTGGAGGGCCTCTACACGATCGGCATCCACGTGGTGTGCCGCGAGGGCGAGCACTGCCCCAGCGGGACCGAGGGCGACTACTTCGCCCAGGTGGTCATCGTGCCGGGCAGCTGCGAGGCCACCCTGATCGAGGTGCTGGTCACGGGCGAGCTGTGGGTCGAGATGGACGGCGGCACGGCCCTGGCCTGGGGCCGCCGGGGCACGGTCATGGGCCAGCTGCACGCCGACACGACCCTGGCCGCCTCGCGGCTGCACGAGCTCTACATGTGCCTGCTGCCCCTGGCCCCGGGCACCACGGCCTGCTCGGAGAACCCCTACGTGCTGCTGGTGGTGGACGACGCCCTGACCCCGCTGGCCGTGTCGCTCCACGGCGAGTACACCCACAGCACGATGCTCTACAACACCACCTTCGACCTGGACCTGATGGCCTTCCACTACACCCTGGGCGTGGACCCCAACCCCAACCTGATCACCGAGCTGCAGTTCGACGCGGTCTTCGACAGCTTCGTCCCGGGCCATGTCGACCCCCCGCCCGGCGCCAACCGCAACGCCAACGGCAACGGCCCCGCCATGCACACCACGCGCACCACGACCACCAGCCGCCAGACGGTCCGCCCGGCCGGCCGCGGCCAGACCCAGACCCTGACCTCGACCAAGGCGGCCACCAAGGGCACGAAGGGAACCACAGCCAATCCCAAGTACCCGCACCAGCAGCAGAACCCGAAGCAGCAGCAGCAGCATGGCATCCAGGCCGCCAAGCAGCAGTCTGATCGTCAGATCCAGTTCCTCAACCGGCTGCGTCAAACCCAGCAGCAGTCCCAGCAGCATGTGCCCACCTTCACCTCGGTCCAGCACCGCCAGAAGACCACCACCACCACCACCACCACCACCACCAAGCAGCAGCAGCAGCAGAAACAGCAAAACACCCGGCGCATCGGCGGCCAGCAGAAGCAGCCCCTGTACGGCAAGCAGCCGCAGCCCATCCAGAACCGGCAGAAGCCGAACCTGGTTGTGCCTCCCCGCACCCATCAGCAGCAGCAGCAGTGGCAGCAGTGGAAGGGCCAGCGGCACACCCAGAGGATGATGTGGATCAGCCCCCGGCGCACCATCAACCGCCCCTACCGGACCGCCAACGGGGACGGCGAGGACCAGGGCCCCCTGGTGCCCTTGGCCAACACCCAGCTCCACGCCAAGCTGGCCATCCAAGGCGCCAACAGTCCGTTGCCCCCCCCCCCCCCCCCCCCCCCCAGCCCACTGCCCTGCCAGGCCCTGCACCCCCGCCACTCTGTCCATTCCCTGCCCATCCATCCACTTCTGACACTCACACACACACTCACCCCCGCTCTGGTCCGTCGCCCTGCAGCCCCCGTGACGCCCGAGCCGACCCCCGGCACCCCGACGGGCACCACCTTCAACTGGGGCACGGTGGCCCTGGTTGCGGGCACGGTGGGCGGGACCCTGCTGGTGGTGGGCTGCGTGGTGGCGGCCCTGGTGGCGGTCCGCTCGTGGCGCCAGCGGGTCCACCAGCGCGAGGCGGCCGCCCCGGCCACGGAGGCCGAGGAGTGCCGCCCCAGCCAGGCGGCCAACCCCCGGGTGGAGGTCCTCAAGGCCGTCGTGGGCACCAGCTCGGCCGTCTCGCCCGCCCTGTCGCACCCCGCCCAGCGGCACACCCCCGCCCCCACCCTGTAATAATTCTTGCAAGGCAATTGTGATGAGAGGGCGTTGCGTGCTCACTTCGTCCACGGACATGCCATCAATCGGCTCGTCCCCCACCCCACCCCACCCCACCCCCACTCCCACCCCTCCATTTCCCTGATTTGTTTCCCTATTTGCACAGGTTTTTTTTTTTGTCATTTTCAAAGTTCTTTGTGCTTCCGGCATTGTTCGACAAAACCAGCAAGTCCATTCGACCCAGAGGAGGAATGAAAGGTGTGCGGATGGGGATTCTACCGCCACGAGACGGGGCCCCCCGCGCCGAGGGAGGTCGGGCGAGCCCACTCGGCCCGGCCCTCCTCGCCAAGCTCCTCCGCCTCGGCCTTCATCCGCTGTCCCGCCGACGGGCATGAGAGCCGCGAAAAGAGGGCAGGCAGGGTCGGTAAGAATGAGATTGTGGTGCAGAGTTGAGTTGGGGGGCATGAGAGCCGCGAAAGAGGGCAGGCAGGGGTCGGTAAGAATGAGGGGCGCCGAGTTGGGGGACAGGCGGGGGGGAGATGGTCATGAAGGCGAGGGGGGGGTGTAACCCAAGGAAGGGTCAAGAACGGGGAGAGAGACGGGCGGAACAGGTGAGAATTGCTGTGTGTTGTGTGTGTGTGTGTGGGGGGAAGAGGGAGGGGGAGAGGGGGAGAGGGGGAGAGAGGCCGGGGGTATCGTCATGCGAACCTTCTCCTCTTCCTGGCGGTGGTACCAGTATGCCATCATCTGCTTCTCCTCATCAGTGGACATGGGCGCCTCACGGGCCGGGGCCATCGAGCCTCCCTGCACCCAGCACAGCCCCACAAGGGCGAAGGGGAAGGGAGAGAGAGGGAGGGGGGTTGGAAGATGAGAAGAGGGACTCGACCTCACACCGTCCGTCGACCTCACTCCTCCGTCGACCTCACCCGCCCCCCTGGCATGGACCCAGACGGTCTTTGTGCCGAGCAGCCCCCGCATCAAGTCCTATCTCACTCCACAACCTTTGGCATGATCCGCAGATACCATGCCGCGCTCTCCCCCTCCGACCTTGAACTTGCATGCCTCCCTGTGCATGCCTTTGTCTGTGTTTTGATTTTTTTTGTCGACCTCACCCCTGTCGCTGTCGACCTTACCCGTCCGTCGATCACCCCGTCGACTTCCACCCGTCGCCGTCGACCTCACCCACGGACCCGAGTCAGCATGCAGACGGCCTTTGTACGCACCGTGCAGCCCCGCATGAAGTCCAATCTCACTCTGTCGACCTCACCCCGTCGACCTCACCCCGTCGACCTCACCCCGTCGACCTCACCCCGTCGACCTCACCCACGGACCCGAGTCAGCATGCAGACGGCCTTTGTACGCTCCGTGCAGCCCCGCATGAAGTCCAATCTCACCCCGTCGACCTCACCCCGTCGACCCCACCCACGGACCCGAGTCAGCTTGCAGACGGCCTTTGTGCGCTCCGTGCAGCCCCGCATGAAGTCCTTCAGGGGCCGGCCGCGCTCGATCTGCCGGTTGGAGAACCAGAGCATCGCCGTCGCGGGGTCCAGAATGTCCTTCGCGAACTGCGTGCGGGTGTGTGTGTGTGTGTGGGGGGAGGGAGGGAGGGGGGCGAGAGGAGTGAGGGCAAGGAGGAGGAGAGGGGCGTGGGAACAGGAAATGAGGTTCGTACAAAGAGTCTCGAGGGGTGGTGAGGGTGGGTGGTGCGCTGGGGTTACGGACCGCGCATGTGGTGAGGTCCTCCTGGTTGTCGAGGATGATCCGGACGGGGTCGAACTCAGGCAGCCCTTGCGGATAGGCAATCATGACAGCGCCCCTACAACAATCAAGTCGACATCAAATGGGTGATGATGACAGCTGGGAAAAAGGGCAGACCGCAGCCGAGCGAGGCCCTCCTCGAGAACGGGCAGAGAGATGGCATGTCGGACGAGGTTCTCCTGGGGAAGGAAAAGTGACGCAAAAAGTAGGCGTGGAACGTGACGGACCTTGTTTGTGATGGCGGTGACCTCTTCGACAGTCTTCATGAGCGTCTCCCGGACGGCCTGAATGGGGGCTTCGATGATGAACAGAAATCAAATGAGAAATTCGGCGCAAAATGTAATGATGTCATACCTTGGCCAGTTCGAAGACCGTTGGGATCTGGACAGTACTCTGCCACGCCGGGAACACATGCCGCCTTGATCTTCTCAAGCTCTTCCTGAGGCAAGCACTCGTCCAAGCCCTGGCCGCGAAAATAATACCGGAGTACATTCGCAGCGCGGCAGACCTGCGTTTCTGGCGGCCTTTGGGGGCCATGTTGCGCGAGATCGGGAACCACCATGAGAAGGCGCTTCACCTTCAAGTACAGATTGAGAATATTAACCAAGTCAGCGATCACCTGGTCGACGGGTGTATTGAGTGTCGTCTCATAGACGAATTCGTGCTCGTTCTTTTTCAAATGAATCAGCATGGTGTATGGTGCCTGTTGGGGGCTGTTGGCGTTAGGTCCGAGGTTGTTGACCGGACAGATGGGGAGGGGATCTGGTGAAAACACCCATGTTCCCCGCGACAAGGTGCGGGGAGCTTCTGTCTTTGATCAGGCTGGAAAATCCTGGGTGGGCTGGAATAATTCCACCCGTTCCCCATTCCCTTCCCGTGATGGCAAGCGGGTCGATCTCATTCTTTTAGTCGAATTCCTCACCCACAGTCCGCTTTCGGGAGAGTCGCTTCGCCCGTCTCAATCGCTTCACCCGGCGCTTCCGGGGATCCTCTTCGTCGTCCCGCGCCTTTGGATGAGGCCGACCCGTCAGCCTGGCGCCAGGACCGCTCTCCACAGCACCGGGAGCCGCTGGGCGCGCGGAGGAGGGCAGGGTACCACTCGGGGCAAGACCGCCAGCCCGTTGTTGACGATAGGAGGCGATGGCCCTGGCTCGAGCGTCCTGTGGATGGGAAAATGGACATGAGGTTGATGATGGCAAGCGAGGGAGGAAGAGATCAACCCGGGAGAGAGTCTCGCCGGACCATCAGATCCGTCGCCTGCTTGGCGCCCATATCCCTGAGGCGCTCCTTGGCAAAGTGGGTCCTGGGCGCCGCCGCCGGGGGGGCCGTCTTGGCCGCCTTGGATTCCTCCTCGGCCTCGGCCCCGATCTTCTTGCGGGTGTCCCGATTCTCCAGTGCGCCCCGCTTGCGTGGGGCCACCTTGGGCCGGGTGTCGGCAGGCTTCTTGCGGCGCAAGACCCCACCGTCGTCCTCCTCGTCGGCGCCCACGGACTGGGCGCGGGTCTTGGGCGGCGTGGGCTGCTCTTCGGCCTCTGGATGGAGCAGCTTCTCAAAGAGAAACCCGGTGGCACGGTGGCGCGTTTGGGCGGCCGCGGCGTTGGGGTCCTCGCCCCGCATGGCCGCCTCGACAATCTCGCGAGCGGAGAGTTTCTGAAGAAAAAGGGGATGAGACCCGGGGGGGGGGGGGGTTAGGCAGACCTTTTTGGGAACTTGCCGGAAAATGGGCGGTTGAGCGGCCTGCACACCAAACGGCACGTGATCCTTCAGCTTGGCGAAGTCCTCCTTGATGGACCGATCGGCCCCGGCCATGATCTCGTTGCTGTCCTCGATGTCCAGGTCGGGGTCAATCTCCAGACCCCGTTCGAGTGCATCAGGGGCGGCATCCTCAACGACGGGGTTCTTGCGACGGTGCCGGCCACCATCCTCCTCCTCGTCTTCGTCGCTGCTCTGGTTGGGGTTGCGCTCCGGAGATGCGTCATCGTCATCGCTGCGGTCGCTCTCACCCTCGGCGGAAGAGGCGTCGGAATCTGATGAGCTCTTCTTCTTTTGGGCCTGCTGTTTCTTCTTCTTGTCCTTGAGTCGTTGGAAATGCCTAAAGAGGGAGTTGGAACGGATGTGAGAATATCACCTCAACAGACGCTTTGGCCTTTTGATGCCGCTTCGTTTGCCGGAGAAACTCGGCCCGAACTGCGTGTGCCGATGCCCGATCGACACGCCTTGAAAAGGCCTCTTCACTCTCTGTGGCACGAGCTTTCATCGCGGATACGACTGTGGTCGTGGTGGATGATGGCTTGATGACAGAGCGGAGAGGACCAACAATCAGAACAGGCGGAACAGTTTGCAAACCTGAATCTTGCGTCCAGGAAGCGGTGCTGGAACTGGTTTTGGGTTTTTCCGGGCCATCTTTTTGGCCTGCTTCTTCCGCTTCGCATCTTCTTTCGCCTTCAGCATGAGACGTAAAGAACGCGGCAACTCTAACGCGGGAAAGTTCAACCCGGTCTGAAAACACAGCGGGACAGACGATCATCCTCGCCCTTTTGCGGTGGGGTCGCTTCCGAGAGCTTTGGCATGGACGTGAATTTCCCAAGGGTGATTCACCTCTCCGGAATGTGTCAAAGGGGCGGATGGTTGCGTTGATGCTTACGGATATCTTTTCCATAAAACCACGACCATGGCACGACATTGACGAAGACGAACATGAAAAGGAGCGCGAATTCATTCCGGCCCCCTTCTTTCCTCTGATTTCGCTGATTTTTGGCCTTGGCGCTGTCGCTTTGGCAGTTTCGCTATGGGCTGCAAGTCTGTATTCAATAAAGAATCCCTCTCTCTGAAACCCCGGCCAAGACTGCAGGGGGAGTCTGAGTTCATATGTCCCCACTATTAGTGGGTTTGTCCAATTTTCCTCTTGCCAGGTTCCCTGACGGTCAGTTCCTGAGGTAGGGCGGCAGCTTGCCGATCGAGTTACTTTTTTTTCGTCCTTGTCATGCGTCTGTGACCATCGAAACCATCTTTCAACCCCTCTGCTCAGCGGGCTCTGCGTATGCTCAAATTGTCACGAGCTTTCTCATGCACTGCTACTGCCGGAGGCTAATCTTTACGAGATTGCTGATCCCAGCAACGCGCAGCCAGCAAGTTGCTGGGTTCGGTTCTCTCCTCGTCCAGTTTCTCGGATGGTTGGCTGCCGCGGGCCTCCTCGTTCTTTGTTCCTTCCCCGTCCGCGTCATTGAGCAGGCCTTCGTGAGGGAGATTTACAACTCCACTCCGCATTACGTGGGTGCAGGTCGAGCTTGAACTGGCGTGTGGGGTCTTTTCATCTGTGTCTGGTAGTGCTCTTCTTTTCCTGTGGAATTCTGCAACAGTGTATCTTTGCGGCGATTGAGTGGTACCATATTCACGCAAATTTGAGAACGGGTATCCACCCCCAACTGGGTCGCTGGTTGCCAATCCTCCGAGGTCTTCTCTCACTCTCGGCCATCTCGACCTTCGGGGTCATGATCGGTTTCATGATCACAGATTTCGTGGTCAGTGACTCCCCCTCGCTTCACCAGACATTCACGACCCATAGATGACACCCAACTGGTGGTCACCAGCTTCTCAGTCGCCGTGGGCCAACTTGGTCGCGATCTTTGAGTTCATAACGATTGGGCTCTTGGTACTTCTGCAATCTCTCGTGACCTTTGAGTTTTGGGGCATAGGATTCAAAACCAGCATCAAGTCTGCATCCAGCAACTCCTCCGGTGACCAACAACTCCTCCTCTGATGACAGGATGAAACGCCTGCGTCTGCCGTTAGAGCGACAAATGGGCCGAATTCGACCGGCACCAGAGATCGTTTGAAACTGACGATGCAGCAGATGTGCGAGCGACTGCAGCGGTGATGGCGACGCCCATGATTGTAACTTGGGTGGGAGTCAGGAAACGGGATCTGGCTTGTATGATCTCACAGACCCCCCCGCCTCAAGAACATTCGTTTCCGGCGGGCCTACCAGCGGGAACATAACTGGCGGAAATCACTGCGAGTGCGCCATGAATCTCGGGAATCGGAGGCCGCGGCGCAGCCGAGCATCTGACGGAGTTTGCGCCTTTCACCTTGGTTGATTCATCCGAAATGGTTTGTTTTCCTCCTTTTTCCCCTTCGGTGGGCCTTTGCGTCCCTGTTGGGAACGGACTTGATGGAATATTCGTCGCTTCTATTCATATGAAATACCACTTTTCTTGTTTTTTTGCGACGCAGGACGCTGGCACCGTGATCTTCATCCTCCTCATTATTTTCATCGCTCTGGTCGCTCTCTTCGCCTTCCTTGGCTGGTCCGAATTACTTCTTTTGTCCCGGCCCGAACTCACCCTTCTGTCACACTCATTCGCCATCCTTTTTTCCTGTCCGTCGGCAATTTTCCCGACCCAACAAATAGGATGGCCCGCAAGCGCGCTCCTGCCACTGGCTCTTCCTAAACGGATTGGAGCGTGCCGCACTCTCCGCTTTATCCCATCGCCAACCAACACACCCTTGTTATCTATTCTCAACCCTCTTCTCTTCCAATATTCGCGAGGCCCCACACCACTCTTGAATCCACAAAGAATGCCGTCAACATCTTTCGCTCTCATTTCTTGCTCTCAGTTACCTTCGTTTTGGGTGTGCGTTCTGGAATCCCTCTCGCAAATCACGTTGAACACTCAACGACCACACACTGACACCGCTCTGCTGAAGTCCCCGGTTCCAACCCATGTCGTCCTTCTTGTCTTGGGTCCACACCACACCACACAACAAAGGAACACAAATGAGCCCAAACAAATCGGCCGAGTCGAAAAGTCCCAGAGTGGGGGCACCTTTTGCTGTTCACAATCGAGTTCATCCGAATCTTTGCTGTCGTCGGTCCGAATCGCTTCCCATGGGTCGAGGCAGAGTCAAACACTCGATCCGCGGAGCGGTGGCGAGTGAGCACGGCCGGACAGCCGCCGGACAGCCGCCCGAGGTCGTCGGGGCGAGCCTGGGACCCGCCGACCACGACAGCAACCAGCTGGAGCAGCCGAGGCCGTGACCGGAATTTTATGTCGCGCAAGTTGAGCGAGGATTTGCCAGGGTCCCCCGACGAAGGCGAACTGACCCTGCAAGATGGCACGTTGTCAATGGATGACATGTGACAGGCTCAGAAAATGGGGAAGATCTTGTGGAACTTTGACGACAAGATAATTTGGGCATAAACAAAGGACATCATCAATCCAAGAAGCTCAAGCCAGGGCGAACTGTCGCATGGTTTCGTCGAAAAGTTGTTTTCTGCGGACAGCTGGCCATGCCAAGGACCGAGACTCCCTTCCCGTTTTGAAAAAATGAGCGAAGGAAAAGCTGATCCTCGCCTCGACTGGCTGGTGGCTCATGTAATGAGCTCGACCAAGTTGAAGCAGGATAAAGTCGGAAAGTTGGTGAGTGAGGATGATTCCAAGTCTGCTGCTCGACTTCCAACTGTTATCATTTTTGCACACTCACAGACGGCGCATCACCGAATTCTTCGATTCCCCCGAGCCTAAGTTGCTCGTTGTGTACATTAACGCAAAGGATGAGCCTGCCCTCTCGCTGACTTTCCCCTCCCAACTGAAGAAGAAGGGTGTCTTTTTCCTGAAGCGTGCCGAACCTGTCGGCGCCGAAGAAAGGGAAATTGACAAATACATCACATTTGGGGACCTTTCCACCTCCCCCCTGGATCAGTTGTCCACCTTCATTGATCAGCTGTATCTGCCCATGTTGGGCAACCAGAACCTGGTCCAGCAATGGCCCGAGGTTCTCACGCACGATGTTTTCTCCCACATTCACAAACTCAATGGTGAAGTGCAAGTCTCACTCGGGAAAATGAAGGTTTGTTTTTGTTGATTCACCACCGGGCGCATCCCATCGACTTTTTTTGGTTAGGGGCAAACTCTGCTCTCGCTCCCGCCCACAGACGAAGCCACTGTGACTCCGGCGCCGCCACTGACCACGGCCGGGTCATCGCAAAACCTCACTGCCAGCACCACCACCCCGGCCACAGCCGCCGCCATCGCCGCCGCGGCGGAAGTCCCCCAGGTGAACATCGCCAAGGAAGCCCTCCACCAGCTGGAGAGCTCCGTCATCGAGTGGAGCTGGCAGATCAAGGTCCGGCTGTCTCACGATCCCCTTCCCCCGTTTCCGGCGCGGGGATTTCAAAATTACATTCATTTTTTTTTTGTTTGGTCGATCTCACCCGGGGGCTCAGTCGATCACGGAGAAGCAGTGCAGCCCGCAGTACGCGGCCAACGAGAACCCGGGCCCGCAGGCCGAGCTTGATTTCTGGCAGCTGCAGGCCACCAACCTGCGCGCCGTCCATCAGCAGCTGACCAGCGAGCCCTTCCAGAAGGTGGCCCGCATCCTCGAGGTCTCCCGCAACAGCTACTACCCCGCCTTCCGCAAGATGGTGCGCGAGGTCATTGAGGGTCTGTATTCCACCCCCCCCCCCCCCCCCCCCCCCCTGCACCCAAATCCAGCCAACATCCGACGATGTGTGGTTGAATCCCCTCGTCGTCGCCACCCCCCACCTCACACCCGCACCACCCTCATCGCCCGCCGCCCCCCGCCCGCAGCCCTGAACGAGGCCAACGACAACGTGCGCTATCTGGACGCCCTCCGGGTGCGTATCGAGAAGTTCGCCCCCGACCAGGCCGGCGCTTACCTCGATCTGGTCTCGTCTCCATACCCCCCGGGTAATATCCACTAACCCAACTTTTTTTTCCCCTGCAGTCGAAGGAGTTCGCGCCCACCATGCAGACGATCCTGCTGATCTACCTGCGGTCGCAGTATCTGGGCAATGCCAAGTTCCTGACCATCATCATCCGCGAGTTCTGCAACGACCTCATCGAGCAGGTCCGCTTGTTGGGGGGGCCCGCCCTCAGACACATGCAATATGCCACACCGATCACAAATCACGCCCGTTCCTGATCCCTTTCCGGTTTGACACGACACACACATGATACCGCACACATGATCAGTCCCTTTGCTCCACGCACACATGACACAGACCTGTGACCCCACTTCTCTCCTCCCAGTCGCGTGCCTTCCTGGATGCATGCGGCGAGCATCTTCAAGAACATCCCTATATGACACACACATGACACACACTATCTCCACCCCCCCCCCCCCCCCCCCCAGTCGCGTGCCTTCCTGGATGCGGCGAGCATCTTCAAGAACGAGGTGCCCGACTCGCTGCGCCGCCTGCAGACGGCCATTGCGACCGTGGAGGCCTTCACCCACGTCTTCGATCAGTTCAAGACGGCAGTCGACCGCGAGCACCCCGCCAAGCACTGGAGGGTCCGCCACACAGGCCCTCCCCTTCCTCCCTCCCGACCCCGGCATCCTCTCCCACAATGTTCGACACAGACCTCTCGCAGCGCCTTGTCCCCCCTTCATCCCGGCAACAATTCGTCAGACGAATATAGATGCGAGATGGGAAATGGGGTGATGAGTGCGTGGGGTGTGATGATGGAGATCACACAGACTCATCCCCCCCCTCCCCCCCCCCCCCCCCCCATACACACACACACACACACCCTCCGACCCTTTTTTGCACTCAGGTGGACCGGGATCACATCTTCTCGCGGCTGTTCAAGTTCCGCGACCGGCTCCGGTCCCTGGTCGACCTGCTGCGGTCCTTCGTCTGCTTCGTCAAGCTCGAGAAGGGCGAGGTGGGCGGCCCCAAGGTCCGATAAACCACAGGATCAGCCCTTCACCAGCATCATCGTCATCATCCAATCATCATCATCCAATCAGCATCATCATCCGATCATCATCATTCGATCATCATCATTATCATCATTATCATCATCATCATCATATCATCATCATCATCATCATCCGATCATCATCATCATCATCATCATCCGATCATCATCATCATCCGATCATCATCATCATCATCATCATCATCATCATCATCATCATCATCATCATCATCATCATCCAATCATCATCATCCAATCATCATCATCATCATCATCATCCAGTCTCCCCAACCCCAGCCGATATTCACCATCCCTCCCTCCCTATCCCCCCCCCCCCCCCCCCCCCCCCCCACCCCCATCCCACTCATCCACACACAGGGCGAGGATCTGACCCGCCAAGTGCAGGTTGTCTATACCGAGTTCATGCAGGCCATGGAGGGCTTCACCACGGCCAGCTACGACGCCCTCAACCCCGAGGACAACCACTTCGATCTCGCCTACCTGGCCTACGATGCCCGCAGGCGCGACTGGTCCCACCGGCTGGGGTCCGGCCCGCCCAGCATCAGTCGCCAGCCAATCATCCTCACCACCATCCAGTCAACACCAACAACATCCAGTCAACACCAACAACATCCAGTCATCATCATCCAGTCATCATCATCATCCAGTCATCATCATCATCCAATCATCATCATCCAATCATCATCATCATCATCATCATCATCATCATCCAGTCATCATCCAGTCATCATCATCCAGTCATCATCCAGTCATCATCATCATCATCATCATCCACCACTCTGTCTCGTGGAGTGGGACCCAGAAACACGAGGGACGGTTTTTTGTCTCTTTGTCCGTCTTCCAGAATCAAAAGACATCAAACGACGATGATGAACACGCTGTGCGTCATTTGAGACCCTTCCTGTCCGATTGATCAGTCCTTTGCTTCACACATCATCATCATCATCATCCGATCATCATCATCATCATCATCATCATCATCATCCAATCATCATCATCATCATCATCATCATCATCATCATCATCATCATCATCATCATCATCATCATCATCATCATCATCATCATCACATTCTCTCTGCAGGTCGCTGGTCTCCCAGGGCTTCGAGACTGCCCTCACCCTGGCGGGCCCCTTCAAGCTGCTGGACACCTTCGACGAGGTGCTCCTCCCGGAGGACCGCCACAACGACCTCGAACGCCACTTCCAGCGCCTCCTCAAGTCCGCCCCGCCCCGCCTGCTCTGCCCCGCCTTGCCCTCGTTTTTTTTTTTTGAACGTCCACCCAACATTCGGCACATCTCCGCAACCTTTCCCTGTTCCTTCGTTGTTTTTTTTTTTTTTTTGTATAAAACGCACCGACACAATCTGATCCGCCCCCGCCCCTCCCAACCCCCCTCCCCAACTCCAGCCAATTCCTGCAGGACATCCGCTACGTCGAGCGGGAGTTCATCCAGAACAGCAAGGACCCGCCGCTCTTCACCAACCTGCCCCCGCTGGCCGGCGCCCTGTGGTGGTCGCGCGGGCTGGCCGACCGTCTCAACTTGGCCATGTCCTGCTTTGACCAGCACGCCAAGCCCCTGCTGGAGCATGGCCTGGGCCTGGAGATTGTCAAGTACCACAGCCGGGTCATGAATCTGCTGGCCCAGTACCAACGGCAGCAGTTCGACGAGTGGGCCTCGAAGATCGACACGGCCTCGCTGGACAAACTCGAACTGCCGCTGCTCCGCCGGCTGCCGCCCGTGCCCCCGCAGGAAGTCGGCCAGCTGGCGGTCAACTTCTCGCCCGCCCTGGTGGCCCTGCTGCGTGAGATTAAGTACCTGCGGATGATCGAGGGCGACGTGCTGAAGAGCACCGGGGCGGCCATCCCGCCCAATGCCATGACCCTCTTCGAGCAGGTCTGGTTTTTGCGCCCCTCTGCTCGCACGGCCACCCAGCAGATTATGATCATGCGATCAGATGATGGATGATCATGCATCACAATCATCAATCAGCATTCAACAGCATCACCACCCCAATCATCGTCATCACCACCACGAACCACTTGCTTCGTTGTGTTCGTGTCCCCACACACCTCCCATCCCCCCACCAGGCGGAGACCTTCCGCCACTCCACGATCGGGCACACATTATCACAGCATCATCATTCACCCCTCGTTCGCATCCTTGCATGTCCCACCACCACCAGGCGGAGACCTTCCGCCACTCCACGATCGGGCACACATCATCACAGCATCATCATTCACCCCTCGTTCGCATCCTTGCATGTCCCACCACCACCAGGCGGAGACCTTCCGCCACTCCACGATCGGGCACACATCATCACAGCATCATCATTCACCCCTCGTTCGCATCCTTGCATGTCTCTCCCCACCACCACCACCACCACCACCACCACCACCACCACCATCAGGCGGAGACCTTCCGCAACTACACCGGGACCCTTGACCTGGTCGTGGAGCACTACAACACCAGCATCGCCTCGATGCTGCCCGAGGAGGCGCCCCTCGTCCGCGACCGGATGGCCGCCGCCAACGAGGCACTCGATGAGGTCAGTCCGGACCCGGTGTTGATGATGGTGTTGATGATGGTGTTGATGATGGGGTGCTGATGAATGGTGATGACGATTGGGATCGAATGATGATGAGAGGTGATGGATCCCATCTGACCCCCTTCCCCTTCCCCTTCATCCCCATCTCCATCCCCGTCCCCATTCCAGGGCATCGGCCACCTGAACTGGAAGACCGACGGTGTGGGCGCCTTCATCCAACGCGTCCAGGACCTGGTCGATGTCATCTTCAACAAGCTCCAGCAGGCCCAGAAGAGCGTCAATGATATCGAGGCCATCCTGAAGGACTGGGCCGTGCCCATCCTGCGCCGGGCGGCCGAGGACCGCAAGTTGATCAACCCGGTGGAGGAACGCGAGAAGTACCAGAGCTTCTGCGGCACGGTGACCTCGGGGGCCCAGCGGATCCACGAGCTCGTCCGGCGGAACAATGCCACCTTCGACTCGATCGATGTCGAGAACCCCGCGTGGAGGGTCCGGCATGCATGATGATTGCATGATGATGATGATTGGATGATGTGATGATTGGATGATGTGATGATTGGATGATGTGATGATTGGATGATGTGATGATTGGATGATGTGATGATTGGATGATGATGATGATGATTGGATGATGATGATGATGATTGGATGATGATTGGATGATGATTGGATGATGTGATGATTGGATGATGGCGATGACGGGATGATGATGACTGACGTGCACATCCCCTCATCCCTCGCCTTCCCCCCCCCCCCCCCCCAGACCTACCTGGCCTACATCAGCAACATTGTCAGCCAGGGCCTGGTGGCGGCCATCCAGACGAGCCTGCAGTACCTCTCCCAGCACATGGAGACGGCTCAGAAGGACCCGCTCTTCGAGGTGCGCCTGCAGATCATCAAGGAGGTGCCCCACGGGGCCAAGAAGGGCCCGAAGGCCGTCGCCGGGACCACCTTCCGGCTGGCCTACACCCCGGACACTGACACCAGTCTGTGTGTGTCTGTGTGTGTGTGGGGGGGAGGGGGAGACTTTTTTTTGTCCATCCACCCATCCACCATCCATCCATCCATCCATCCATCCATCCATCCATCCATCCATCCATCCATCCATCCATCCATCATCATCATCATCATCATCATCATCATCAACATCATCATCATCATCATCATCATCATCATCACACGCACGCACCCCAGCGGGCGACGGCAGCCTGGTGCAGCTTGTCAACACCTGGCTGGACAACTTCTTCGGGATCGCCAGCCTGGTGCCCTCGATCCACGAGAAGGGCGACTACCTGCACATGATGCAGCGGACCCCTGAGCTGGCCACCATCCGCACCCGCACGGGGCAGCTGCTTGACGAGTCCATCGCAAAGTGCAACGAGCTCAAGACGGCCTACATGCAGTACAACTTCCTCTGGAAGGTGCGTCGACATGACCCCCATCCCCCCCCCCCCCCCCCCACACACACACACACCCTCCGGCAGTTGTTCACGTCAACATCGCCCCCCACATCCCACCGTCGAACATCACCCCACCGTCGAACATCACCCCACCGTCGAACATCACCCCACCGTCGACATCACCCCACCGCCGACATCACCCCACCGCCGACATCACCCGTCCTCCCATGCTCATTCGGGCGTCGTTTGTTCACCGTCGACATCACCCCCCCCCCCCCCCACACACACACACACCCTCAGTCGGACGTCGAGCAGACCTTCAAGAAATTCCTGGCCGAGGGCCCCCAGGTGCTGCCCTTCCTGCGGGAGATGCAGGCGGAGGTCGAGGCCGAGATGACTAGCCGCCAGCTGGACACGGACACCCCCGCTGATGGGGCCCCCAAGAAGGATGACAAGAAGGCCGCCGGTGCCGCCAAGGCCGCCGCCGCTGCTGCCACCGCCACCGCCGAGGCGCCCAAGAAGGTCCGGGGATAGTGGCTGTGACCCCAGGGGATGTACCCTCTTTCTTTCGTTTGATTTTTTTTCAAAATTGGGGTGGTCGGATCCTCATTTTTTTGGGTCCGCGGACCTGCGTCCATCCTCCTCACCATCCTGCCTCCTGCCTCCCCTTGCGGCGGTCTGGTTCTGTCTGTTTGTGGTGCCACCCACCACAGGAGGAGATGAAACGCGGGCCCCTGGACATGCCGCCCCTCGAGGACTTCGAGCGCGAGATTCGGCTGCTCACGCACCTCCGCGCCAAGGTTGAGCAGGTCCGGATGCCGCCTTTACTCCCCCCGGGGGGGTTGAGACAGTCCCACAATTTCGAAAATTTAACCATGTTTTTAACCATGTTTTTAACCATGTTTTTTTTGAAAAAAAATAATAAATCGTCTCCATCCCCCCCCCCCGCTCCCTTGCACACAGCTCCCCGACTCGGTGCGCCACACCTGGCTGCGTGCCGATGCCCGGGTGGGCAAAGCGGACATTGTCAAGCTGATTGACGAGTGGATCTCCACCTATCAGAAGTACCTCGTGGAGAAGGTCACCCAATCGCTGGATGACCTGTCCGCCTTCATCGACGACACCAACAACAAGCTCCAGACCCCGTTCAACCAAGGTCCGGAATTTTTTTCGATCATCGATCGATATGTATGATCTCTATTTTTTTTTTTTTTTCTTCCTCTTCAGATAACCTCAAGGACGCCCTGAACCTGCTCCTGACCCTGCGGGCGCGCACCCAGAAGACCGACGACATGTTTGAGCCGCTGCGCGCCACCTGCGCCCTGCTCAAGCGGTTCGGCATCATCATCGTCTGTCTTCTCCGCCCGTTCTGTTGTGGGGCACGCGTTCGTCTTGTCCTTTGTCTCTCGGTGTTCTGTTCCGTGTTTTGGACTTGTTTTAGTAGGCAGTGGTGAAACGGCGAGGTTCTTGTGTGCTTTGTGGAAGCACGTGGGTTCGAACCCCCGTCGTCACACAAAGAAAAGGCTATGAAGATCAACTTGACAGCTGATCGCGTTAGATGACGCATTGTCTTAAAAAAAATCTCCTCCGAGCCTTTCATTACTTTTTCCCCTTGCCGACTCTCCCCTCGGGGTTCCTCACCCAAACTTTCAAATTTCAAATTCTCGCCGCTCTCACCCCTACAACCAGGACGCCAAGGCCATCGGCCAGCTGGACACCCTGCCTCCCCAGTGGGACCGCATCAAGCGCGCCAGCTACACCCTGAAGGACAGCCTGCAGCAGATGATGCAGGACGAGCGGTCCAAGATCCAGGAGCGTTCCAAGACCCTCTACGCCCGGGTCGATACATACCGGGGGGCCTTCCGCAAGCTTCCCATGTTCTCCTTCGGCACCACCATCGTCGACGCGTACCAAGTCGTCGACCGGTGCCACATGGACGTCTGTATGCCCCCAAACACCACCGGGGTTCGATCCGCTATATTCAAAATTTGAAAATTTGAAGAAAAAAATGGCTGATCTCACCCACTATGCCCAAACAAATAGTGTCGATCTCACCTCACAACCATTTTTAATTTTTCATCATTATTATTTTTTTCCGCATCCGCACCACGCCAGTTGGTCGCCCTGGAGGAGCAGGCCGTGGCCGTGGCCAAGGACGAGGAGCTCTTCGAGCTGACTGTCCACGAGTACGATTCCATCGAGATCTGCCGTCAGGAGCTGGCCCTGGTCAAGGCCGTCTGGGATATGGCCGGCCTGGTGCAGTCCCAGTTCACCGTGTGGAAGACGACCCCCTGGCAGGAGATCGAGACCAACTCGATTGAGGACCAGTGCAAGGATTTCACCAAGGAGGTGCGCACCCTGCGCAAGGGCGCCGGGTCCGTTTTTTTTTTGGCGCAGTTTCTACTTCTGGTGTTGTTTTCCCCCTTTCAAAGATTGACCTTTCCTTGCTTGATTTGGATCTGCCTGTCTCTGCTTTCTGATTTGTTCTACTTGCTGCTGCTTCCTCCGGCTTCCTCCGGCTTCCTCCTGCTCTCCTGCTTCCTGATTTTTCCGCCGATTTTCGGCGCGTTCTGCTTCTTTTTCTGGCTGTTTCTCCGAGGACTTTTGATGTCCCGTTGCGACAGTGACTCCTGCTCACCGCCACCCAAACCCCCTTGCCCCCCCCTCTCGCCCCGCAGTGCCTGGGACGTGTACATTGGTCTCGACAACACCGTCAAGAACTTCGGTGCCTCGATGCCCCTGATCTCGGAGCTCCGCTCGGAGGCCATGCGACCGCACCACTGGAAGGAACTATGCAAGATCTGCAAGACCGAGTTCACCATCACGGCCGACTTTAAGCTGGAGAATCTGCTCAACCTCGGGCTGCATAAGTACGCCGACGAGGTGACAGAGGTGGTCGAGAAGGCACAGAAGGAACAGAGGTCTGCTGTCGGTGGTGCTGGTGCTAGTGGTGTGGCGTTGGTGGACTTGTTCTTGTTCTTGTTGTCGAATCATAAAATTTCATGATTTCGAACTGTAGTTTTGAACATTAATTGCGACCAATCCGTTGACATTCGAAAAAATACCGCGGCTCGCTTTTGATCAATATGGTGGCTCCCTCCTCAAGGGATCATCTCACTGACCCCCGTCATTTTCAACTCACACACCCCTCTCCCCCCGCCCAGCATCGAGAAGGTCCTCCGGACGGTGACCCGGACCTGGGCGGCCATGATGCTGACCTTTAACAACCACAAGGAGTGCCCCGTTCTCGGGGACACGGAGGAGATTCGCACCCAGATGGAAACCGACCAGGTGCAGCTGTCCAACGCCATGGCCCAGCGCCACGTGGCCCTGTTCAAGGACGACCTGAACGACCTGCAGACCAAGCTGACAGTCGTCGATACCGTGCTGACCGTCTGGGTGGAAGTCCAGAGGACGTGGGCCCATCTGGAGACCATCTTCATCGGGTCGGCCGATATCCGTGCCCAGCTGCCCAAGGATTCGGAGCGCTTCGATAAGATCGATGCCGACTGGCGCGAGGTCATGGGCAAGGCGGCCAAGGTGCCCAACGTGGTCGATTGCTGCAACCGGCCCGGGCTTCTGAAGGAGGTGCAGATTCTGCAACAGGTCCGCTCGCCTCTCCGTGCGTTGTGTTCATTGCCGCGCCGCCGCCATCACAATGTCATGCGTGATTGACCTGGGGAAGGGGGGCACCACAAACGGGGGCATTTAAATTCCAAACCCAATCAAAATTAGCCCACAAACGGGGGTTCCGCCCGTGCCAAACAAACCCAAGTTCCGTGTCATGAAAAAATATCATGGTTGGGACACAGGTGTTCGTCATCTTATAACCCCCACGTCCCTCTCCCACACACACACACACCCGCCTCGCTCGCCCCCCACCAGGAACTCGGCCTCTGCGAGAAGTCGCTCTCCAGTTACCTGGAGACCAAACGGCGCATCTTCCCCCGGTTCTACTTCCTGTCCTCGGTCGACCTGCTCCACATCCTGTCCAACGGCGCCAACCCGCACGCCGTCATGGTGCATCTGCCCAAGCTCTTCGATGCCATCAAGACCCTGAAATTCGAGGTGGGCCCTGACGGCCAGGAGACCAACACGGCCATCGGGATGTACAGTCGTGAGGATGAGTTTGTGCCGTTTACCCAGCCCTGGCCCCTGCAGGGCAAGGTCGAGGAGTGGCTCGAAGATGTCGTGCGGGCCATGAGGTCGACCCTGCGCCATATTCTGCACCACCGCCACCACCACCCCCACCACCACCACCACCACCACCACCACCACCACCACCACCACCACCACCACCACCACCACCACCACCACCACCACCACCACCACCACCACCACCACCACCACCACCACCACCACGATCATTTTGATTTGATTTTGCCTGATTGATCCTGATCCCTCTCCTCCTCCTCCTTCCTCTCCTCCCCAACCAGTGGGCGCCTATGAAGAGAAGCCCCGCGAGACGTTCATCTTCGAGTTCCCGGCCCAGATCGCCCTGGTGGCCGGGCAGATCTTCTGGAACACCGAGGTGCAGGTGGCCTTCGAGAGCCTCGAGGAGGGTAACGAGAACGCCCTGAAGGCCAGTCATCCCATCATTCATGAGCATCATCATCACAAGCATCATCACAAGCATCATCGTCACACAAGCATCATCATCACACAAGCATCATCATCAACACAAGCATCATCATCAACACAAGCATCATCATCAACACAAGCATCATCATCAACACAAGCATCATCATCAACACAAGCATCATCATCAACACGAGCATCATCATCAACACAAGCATCATCATCAACACGAGCATCATCATCAACACAAGCATCATCATCAACACAAGCATCATCATCAACACAAGCATCATCATCAACACAAGCATCATCATCAACACAAGCATCATCATCAACACAAGCATCATCATCAACACAAGCATCATCATCAACACGAGCATCATCATCAACACGAGCATCATCATCAACACAAGCATCATCATCAACACAAGCATCATAATCAACACAAGCATCATCATCAACACAAGCATCATCATCAACACAAGCATCATCATCAACACAAGCATCATCATCAACACAAGCATCATCATCAACACAAGCATCATCATCAACACAAGCATCATCATCAACACGAGCATCATCATCAACACGAGCATCATCATCAACACAAGCATCATCATCAACACAAGCATCATAATCACAAGCATCATCACGCAAGCATCATCGCAAGCATTAATCATCATCACACAATCACCACCATCACACAATCTCCCACGTTTCTCCTCAACCCATTCCGCCACTTCCCCCACACACAACACACAACACACACTTCCGCAGGATTACAACAAGAAGCAGCAGCAGCAGCTGAACGTCCTGGTGCAGCGCATCCAGAAACCGCTGAGCAAGAACGACCGCCAGAAGATTATGACCATTGTCACCATCGACGTGCACGCCCGTGATGTCATTGGCAACCTGATTCGGGACAAGGTCGACAACGCGCTGTGCTTCGGCTGGGTCTCCCAGCTGCGCCTGGGCTGGAACGAGGAGGACGAGAACTGCTACGCCAAGATTTGCGATGCCACCTTCAAGTACTGGTATGAGTTCCTGGGGAACACCTCCCGACTTGTGATTACCCCGTTGACCGATCGCTGCTATATCACCCTGACCCAGTCACTTCACCTCACCATGGGCGGTGCCCCTGCCGGCCCCGCCGGTACCGGCAAGACCGAAACCGTTAAGGTCTGCATGCCCCCCCCCCCCCGGGGTGGAGCCGCCCATCGGTTTTTTTTTGAAATTTGAAAATTCAAATTTTTTTTTGGTCGACATCACCCCCTTCCTCCTCCTCCTCCCCGCAGGATCTTGGCCGTGCCCTGGCCTTCATGGTGTACGTGTTCAACTGCTCCGAGCAGATGGATTTCCGCTCGCTGGGTGCCATCTTCAAGGGCCTGGCCCAGTCAGGTGCCTGGGGCTGCTTCGATGAGTTCAACCGTATCTCCATCGAGGTCCCTTGTGCTGCCTCTTCTGTTGGTGGTGTGAGGGTAGTGGAATGTGTGGCTATCCCCCTGGGGTGATGTCAGCTATTTTTTTTTTTTTTCTTGACGTGACCAAGCACCGGACCCCTGCGCTCACATCCGCCACTCGTTGCCCCGTCTCGCGCCCTCTTCCACACACAGGTGCTCTCGGTGGTGGCGACCCAGGTCAAGTGTATCCTGGATGCCATCAAGGCCAAGAAGACCCAGTTCAACTTCTGCGACGACGGCGCGGAGATTCACCTCGAGCGCACCTGCGGCTTCTTCATCACCATGAACCCCGGTTATGCCGGCCGTACCGGTCTGTGGTGTCATGGGTGTCATGTGCCTGTGTCATGACGCATGTGTCTGGTGATGCCGGTCGTCCCGGTCTGTGGTGTGTCATGTGTCAATGTGTGTCATGCGGCTTCTCATGAACCCCGGCCGGCCCGGACCTGTCGCGTACACCTGTCTCTGTGCCATGCCAGTGTGTGCCACGCGGCTTCTCATGAACCCCGGTGATGAGGTCTTTCTGTCTCGTGTCTGGTGTCATCCATATGACTCCGGATCCGTTCTCACGCCCTCCATTTCCCCCTCTTCATCCTCCCCACCCCACCCCTTGCAGAGCTTCCCGAGAACCTGAAGGCCCTCTTCCGGCCCGTCTCGATGGTGGTCCCCGATTTCCTGCTGATCTGCGAAATCATGCTCATGGCCGAGGGTTTCCTGGAGGCCAAGGAGCTGGCCAAAAAGTTCACCACCCTCTACTCGCTCAACAAGGAGCTGCTCTCCAAGCAGGACCACTACGATTGGGGTCTGCGGGCCATCAAGTCGGTGCTGGTCGTGGCCGGTACCCTGAAGCGTGCCGACCCGGACCTGCCTGAGGACGACATCTTGATGCGGGCCCTGCGCGATTTCAACATTCCCAAGATCATCACCGAGGATATGGAGGTCTGCGGCTACCCCCATCCCCCCCCCCCCCCCCCCCCGCCAAAGTATCATCGTCATCATCATATCATCATCACATCATCATCATCATCATCATCATCACATCATCATCATCATCATCACTCATCATCATCATCATCATCATCATATCATCATCATCATCCAGTCATCATCCAGTCATCATCCAGTCATCATCCAGTCATCATCCAGTCATCATCCAGTCATCATCCAGTCATCATCCAGTCATCATCCAGTCATCATCCAGTCATCATCCAGTCATCATCCAGTCATCATCCAGTCATCATCCAGTCATCATCCAGTCATCATCCAGTCATCATCATCATCATCGCCATCGTCTTTGGCGGTGCTATCCTGCCCTTGTCGCACGGTGTCGGTTTTTTTGAATCCGTCCGCCGACATTCCCCGGTGGTTCCTCACACCTTTTCCCTCTCCCCCCCCCCCCCCCCCCCCCCAAAAAAAAAAAAACCAGGTCTTCATGGGCCTGATCGGCGACCTCTTCCCGCGCAAGAACCCCCCGCGCAAGGTGGACATGAAACTCGAGGAGACCATCATCAAGGTCACCAAGGAGCACCACCTGCAGGCCGAGAACAACTTCGTGCTGAAGGTGGTCCAGCTGCAGGAGCTGATGGCGGTGCGGCACTCGGTGTTCATCATCGGCCCGCCCGGCTCGTCCAAGACCCAGGTCTGGAGCGCCCGCCTGCCCGCCCCCGGGACCACCCAGTATGATCCAGGCATTGTCAAATCCACCATCACAATCGCAGCCCCTCAAGTCAATCTCATCCACACCCCAAGCAAGCACCAGCAGCAGCAGCATTCCCCAAAGCTCATCCAATCATCATCCAATCATCATCCAATCATCATCCCAATGGTCATCATCATCAATCATCAATCATCGTCATCATCCAATCATCCCCGCCCTGCCAAGGCCAACGACGTCATGGACAATCCGGCCATCATCATCATCATCCATCATCACCATCATCACCACCATCACCATCATCATCATCAATCTTCCCCGCCCTTCATCCCTCCAGGTGTGGCGCATGCTTGCCAAGGCCAACGACGTCATGGGCAAGCCGACCATCACCAAGGACCTCAACCCCAAGGCCGTCCAGGCCAAGGAGCTCTACGGGTACACCGACTCCAACAAGGAGCTGAAGGATGGGCTGTTCTCAACCATCATGCGTGACCTGGCCAACCAGAAGGACACCAACCCCAAGTGGATCATCCTTGATGGTGATATCGACCCCGGCTGGATCGAGTCCCTGAACACTGTCATGGACGATAACAAGGTCCCGCATCCGATCTGCCTGCGATCTGCCTCTCCGGGGGGATGGAGACGGGGGGATGGAGACGGGTCTACCGCACAGGATTCACATTTTTCATGCGGGGGGGCAAGAGACCAATCTGCCCGCCACCACCCAGACCAGACTACGATTTTAAAAATACCGCATGTGTAGAATACAAAGTCCTCCATCCTGATCTCTCACACCTTCCCCCCGTCTCCATCCCCCCACAGGTGCTGACCCTGGCCTCGAACGAGCGCATCACGCTGTACTCCCACATGCGTCTGATCTTCGAGATCGGCAACCTGTCTCAGGCCTCCCCGGCCACCGTGTCCCGGGCTGGTATTCTGTTCATCAACGAGACCGATGTCGGCTGGTCGCCCTTCATCCAGTCCTGGATTGACGTCTGTACTGCGGGGCTGTGTGACGCTGGCTGTGTGTGTGTGTGGGTGATGGATGGATGGTCAGTCCTGGATTAACGTCCATCCATTCCATCCATTCCATCCATTCCATTCCATTCCATCCATCCATCCATCCATCCCATCCCATCCCATCCCATCCCATCCCATCCCATCCCATCCCATCCCATCCCATCCCATCCCATCCCATCCCATTCCATTCCATCCATTCCATCCATTCCATCCATCCATCCACCCATCCATCCCTTCATTACTCACCCACCCACCACCACCACCACCACCCCCACCTCCCCAGTCCCTCGAGGGCGACTCTCTGCGGAACAACCTGATGGTGCTCTTCGACAAGTACGTGGCCCCCTCGCTGTCCTTCATCAAGAAGAACCTGAAGTTCTACACGCCCATGTATGACTTCAACCTGGTGCAGACCCTGTGCTACATGCTCAAGACCCTGCTCACGCCCAGGGTCCGTCTCCTAGTCCCATCATCATCATCATCATTCATCATGCTCAAGACCCTGCTCACGCCCAGGGTCCGCACTCTCGTCCCCAACCACCACATAATCATCATCCGATCATCATCATCATCCGATCATCATCATCATCCGATCATCATCATCATCCGATCATCATCATCATCCGATCATCATCATCATCCGATCATCGATCATCGATCATCGATCATCATCATCGATCATCATCATCATCATCATCATCATCATCATCATCATCATCATCATCATCATCATCCACCCTGCAGGTGATTGCGGCCGACAAGGAAATTCTCGAGATGTACTTCGTGTTCGCCTGCATTTGGGCCTTTGGCGGCGCGCTGATGGTCGACCAGCTCCACGACTACCGGGCTGAGTTCAAGTCCGTGCCCCTGCTGCCCCCCCCCCCCCCCCCCCCCCCCCGTCCCCTTGTCCCCCTGCCCACCACCACCCACGTCGTGGCAATTGCACACTGTCCATGCCTCCAAGGTATCGCTTCACGGAACCGAATGATGATGGCTGGATGGCGATGACTCGATGATTGAATGAGGTGGTGGTGGTGGATGATGATGGACGGGTGATGATGACGGGATGATGACGGGATGATGACGGGATGATGACGGGATGATGACGGGATGATGACGGGAGAATGTGCTTCATTCTCATTTTCCCTCTCTGCCCCTTCCCGCTCCCACTCCACTCGCCCAGCAAATTCTGGCGGCAGGACATGAAGCAGATCAAGCTGCCCGACCAGGGTACCATCTTCGACTACTGCATCGACCCGGTCCAGTTCAAATTCGTCCCGTGGACTGTGCCCCAGTACCGACACGACCCCACCCTGCCCATCACCAACGTCATGGTGCCCACGGCCGAGTCCACCCGGCTCATGTACTGGATGCAGCTCCTAATGGACATCGAGTCTGTTATGACCCCCCGATAATGTCGACTGTGTATTTTGCATGGTATTGATACATCGAGTCTGTGATGATGACCTCGCTGTAATGTCGACATTGGTGTGTGATACATGTGTTTTGGATGACTGAATGCACCTCCTGCGTGGACATTCGAGTCTGTTGTGACCCCCTTTGTGCCTGCGCGCGATCTGTGTTGTGTTTGCCATGGTTGAGATGCGTGGACCTTCCCAGGGGACTGTCGACCGTGATGATTGTGGATGTGCTGGAGGCAGCTCCTGCTCGTCAGTCACATCTCCCCAATCTGCCCCGCCCACCACCACAAAAACCAGGTGCCCCATCCTTCTGCTGGGCAATGCCGGCTGTGGCAAGACCATGCTGATTAAGGACCGTCTGCAGAACCTGGGCCCCAACTACATGTATGCCAACATCAACTACAACTACTACACCGACGCCAAGTCGCTACAGTTCATTCTCGAGCAGCCCCTGGTCAAGCTGGGCCCCTATTTCATGCCCCCGGGCAACAAGAAGCTGGTCTACTTTGTGGATGACCTCAACATGCCCGAGGTCTGCTGCTGGAACTCCCATCATTCATGCATCGTTCAATCATCATCATCATCATCCAATCATCCAATCATCCAATCATCATCATCATCATCATCATCATCATCATCATCATCATCATTCAATCATCATCATCCATCATCATCATCATCATCAGCATCCAATCATCAGCATCATCAGCATCCAATCATCATCATCATCATCATCATCATCATCATCATCATCATCATCATCATCATCATCATCCAATCATCATCATCATCATCATCATCATCATCATCATCATCATCATCATCATCATCATCATCATCATCATCATCATCATCATTCAATCATCATCATCATCAGCATCCAATCATCATCATCATCAGCATCCAATCATCATCATCACCACCCAATCATCATCACCACCCAATCATCATCATCATCCAGATCATCATCATTCACTCACCCCCCCCCCCCCCCCCACACACACACACACACACACAGGTTGACATCTACGGTACCCAGAGCCCCAACACGCTGCTGCGCCAGCACATTGACTACCGCCACTTCTACGACCGCAGCAAGTGGACTCTGCTCAAGGAGATTCGCAACACACAGTACATCTGCGCCATGAACCCCACCACCGGTTCATTCGTCGTCGACCCGCGCCTCCAGCGGCACTTCGCCGTCTTCGCCGTCAACTTCCCCGAGCAGGAGAGCCAGCGGGTCCGTGAGCCTGTGTCGTGTGTATCTTGTGTATCTTGTGTGTCTTGTGTGTCTTGTGTGTCTTGTGTATTTTGTGTATCTTGTTGTGTATCTTGTTGTGTATCTTGTTGTGTATCTTGTTGTGTATCTTGTCGTGTATCTTGTCGTGTATCTTGTTGTGTATCTTGTTGTGTATCTTGTTGTGTATCTTGTTGTGTATCTTGTTGTGGATCTTGTTGTTGTGGATCTTGTTGTGTATCTTGTTGTGGATCTTGTTGTGTATCTTGTTGTGGATCTTGTTGTGTATCTTGTGTATCTTGTGTATCTTGGCGCCTGCCTTTGCAAGAGATGGAATGATCACCAACATGATCATCACTTCAACATGGTCATCATCAACCCATAACAAGATCTCCAACTTGTATGTATCCCATGACATATTTCAAAGACCTCCCATAATGTTTTCCGGGACATGCCGGCCTCATCACCCGCCTGGTGGTTGCACTCGGGTCACGTTATGCCACATCCGGGCCGTGCGGGGCCTCAAAAACCCCGTGCGGCTCCTTATTCCGCCTTCGGGCGGGGTATGGTGGCTCTTGTTACGGGGAGGTCCGTATCCGGATTGTCCTTCCGTCGAGTCCCGGCTCCTCTACCGGCGAGCTTGACGCATCCATCAGTGCTGCTGCCCCCATGAGGGGCTTGGCAGTCGGGTGTTGACAGCTTCTTGCCACCAGAGTCTTTTTTAGAGCCCCGACATAAGGGGGGGAGTTCGCTCCCCTTCATTTTTTATTCTTGTGGTTCCTCAAAATCAATATGAGCTCCTTCCGAGAAACACAATTTGCGCCCGCAATACAAGGGCAGAGGGAAGTTCTCTCTGAATATCTCGTACACGAGGAAGAAAACTGACAGGTCAGCGACCACATCTTGGTCAACCGCGTGGGGGTCGGCCTGTGTCGCCATGTGCGTTCACAAACTTCGGGCTCGAAAGCTGTTTATTGTTTCCCAGCTCGCGTGACGACGACTCTCCTGGGGGCCACGCTGCTGCATCATCCCCATCTCAGACCTCCCATAACGTTTCCCGGGACATGCTGGCGCATCACCCGCTTTGTCGTTGCGCGCGGGTGACGCTTCTGCCTGATTCCGCTGTCGGGCCACCGGGCGGATGTGGTGGCAGTGTTCTTATGGGGAGGGTCCGCATTGTATCGACCTCAGCTTCGTCGTGGGCTCCTCTTGGCACGCTTCACATCCGAGGAACCAGCTGTCCAAGTAGGGCTGCTTGGTGATGGGTGTGGGGCCAGGCCGGGAGTCTTCTCAGAGCCCCGACATTAGGGGGGGAGTTCACTCCTCCCCATCATTTTCTTGGTGTTCCCAAAAAAAAAAAAAAGAAAGAAAGATTGGCTCTAATATCCATCTGTCCCGCCATCCCTCCCCCCCCACAGCGGATCACCACCTCGCTTCTGGAAGGCCACTTCGGCGGCTTTGACCTGTCCATCCGCCATGTCTGTATTGCCCCTCCGAGGACAACAACTCGAACCACAAGGATCCCATCGGTTTTCCGCCACCACGTCAATCCCATCCCACCCATCTGACCATCCCCATCCCCATCCCCCGTCCACCCACCCTGCCATCCGCCCGCCCGCCCACAGGTGGTCCCCAAGCTGAGCGCGGCCATGCTCGACCTGCACAAGCGCGTCACGACACTCTTCCTGCCCACGGCCATCAAGTTCCACTACCAGTTCAACATGCGCGAGATTGCCAATGTCATGGCAGGCCTCCAGCAGGTCCGCACGGAATCATCAGCAGCACCAGCAGCACCTGCAGCACCAGATCCATCATTAGCAGCAGCATCATCATCATCAGATCTTCGTCAGCATCATCTCAGCATCCGTTCATCAGCGTCATCAAGTTCCACGTGCGAGATCGCCAATGTCATGGCAGGCCTCCAGTAGGTCCGCACGGAGAAGGGGAAAAAAAACCATGATCCCATCAGCATCATCAGATCGCAGCATCGGCATCTCATCATTTCAACAGCATCATCATCATATCTTGGTCAGAGCAGCACCCATTCATCCTCCTCCCACCACCCACCGCCACTCCCCTTTCCAGGCCGTCCCGGAGCGCTTCAAATCGGTGCTCCAGGTCATTCGCCTCTGGCGCCACGAGTCGGCCCGCGTCTACGCCGATCGGCTGGTCAGCCAGGACGAGCAGGCCCAGTACGACAAGCTGGTCGAGCAGGTCATGGACGCTGCCTTCACCGAGGTCTCCCGTGAGCAGCGCGATGCCAAGCCGCTCCTCTTCGCCCCGTTCGCCCTGGGCGTGGCCTCGCGGGTGTACGAGGAGGTCCCCAACGGGTTCACCGGGCTCAAGGGGCTGCTGGACGAGGCGCTGACCCAGTACAATGAGAGCAAGCCCGTGATGAACCTGGTGCTCTTCGAGGATGCCATGGCCCACATCTGCCGCATCAGCAGGTCTGTCTGCCTGCCCGGCCGCGCTGATGGCACACAGATCGCCCACCCACCCCGCGCATGCGATTTTGCGACGCACTTGAAAATTCTCTTATCATCTCGAAATCATTCACCATCTAATCATCATCATCATCATCATCATCATCATCATCCACTCATCGCCATCATTGTCATCACCATCATCGTCATCATCGTCATCATCGTCATCCAATCATTATCATCATCCAATCATCATCATCGGCATCGGCATCCAATCATCATTCATCTCCTCTTCCCCACCCCCATCCCCCACCCCCCTCCCGCCCATCACCAGAATCGTCGACCGCCCTCGAGGCAACGCGCTCCTGGTCGGTGTGGGTGGCTCGGGCAAGCAGTCTCTGGCCCGGCTGGCGGCCAACATCGCCGGCCACGAAGTCTTCCAGATCACCATCACCTCCACCTACGGTGTCGATGCCTTCAAGGAGGACCTCAAGAAGCTCTACTTCCTTGTCCGTTGCTGCTGTGTGCGTCTCTGGTGTCTCTCTGGTGTCTCTGTGTGTCTGTGTGTCTCTCTGGTGTCTCTGTGTGTCTGTGTGTCTGCGTCGATGCCTTCAAGGAGGATCTCAAGAAGCTCAACTTCCTTGTCTGTTGCTGTGTGTCTGTGTGTCTGTGTTGATGCCTTCAAAGAAGACCTCAAGAAGCTCTACTTCCTCGTCTGTTGTTGCTGCTGTGTGTGTCTGTGTGTCTGTGTGGGCGGGACAACTTTTGGGATCCGTAATTTAATCCACATTCGGTCTTGATAACATCAGTTCTGTGTCTGTGTCTACGTGGGTGCCCCCGCCCCTCGCAGGGCGATCGCTCATGTCTCTCTCCCGCCACCACCCACCACCCACCCCGCACCACCACGCAGGCCGGCGTCAACGACAAGAAGATGATGTTCCTGTTCACAGACACCCAGATCACGGACGAGCACCTGCTGGTGTACATCAACGATGTTCTGTCCTCGGGGATCATCCCCGACCTGCTCGAGCAGGAAGACAAGGACAAGATTGTCGGCGGCATCCGGAACGCCGTCAAGGCCTGGCTGGTCGACTGCAAGGACAAGGAGCAGCGCGAGAACCAGACCCGGGACGTGAAGGAGACCAAGTATGCCAATATGACGGCCGATTCGAAGGAGATTTGCATGGACTACTTCATCAACAGGGTCGGTCTTTAGCCCGCACCCACCCACCCACCCACCCACTCAATTTGTGTGTGGGGATCTGTGTGATGACGGCGCTCATTTCATCAACCGCCCGAGATCCAACTGCAGATTAGCAGCAGCAGCAGCAGCATCAACATCAACATCATCAACATCATCAACATCGCGTCCTCTCCGCCATTTAACTCACTCACCCACTCGCTCCCCCACACACACACACACACACACGCACACACACCAACCAGGTGCGGGACAACCTCCACGTGGTGCTCTGCTTCTCGCCCGTCGGCGACAAATTCCGCGAGCGTGCCCGCAAGTTCCCCGCCCTGTTCAGCTGCACAAGCATCGACTGGTTCCACGGATGGCCCACTGAGGTCCGCCATCCCATGTTGTTCTTGATGATGATGATTGGATGATGATGATGATTGGATGATGATGGGCGATGATGGGCGATGATGATGGGCAATGATGTTGATGTTGATGTTGATGTTGATGATGATGATGACGGGAGGATGATGCTTGGATGATTGATGCCTGACGGGAGGGATGATGGGTGATGTTGATGATGACTGGTGATTGGATGGGACGGTCATTGGGTGGTCCGCCTCTGTTCTCACGCCCCTTCCCCCGCCACCCCCTTGCAGGCCCTGCTCTCCGTGGCACGGCGCTTCCTGTCGGATGTCGAGCTGGGCACCCCCGAAGTCTCCGAGTCCGTCGTTCAGTTCATGGTCCGTCCGATTGATATTACCCCTCCCTCTCCTCCTCCTCCTCCTCCTCCTCCTCCTCCTCCTCCTCCTCCTCCTCCTCGTCTCAACCACCCCCTATCACCTCTCATTTCCGCTTTCCGATTTTTCCTTCACCCAGGCCCACGCCCACCTGATGGTCAACGAGGTCTCCAAGGAATTCCTGGCCACGGACCGCCGGTACAACTACACCACCCCCAAGTCCTACCTGGAGCTCATCTCGCTGTACAAGGCCATGTTGGCCAAGAAGCGTGCCGAGATTGCGGCCAAGATCGACCGGCTGGCCATGGGTCTGGTCAAACTCGAGGACACGGGCGCTCAGGTCTGCGACCAGGGGGGGGATAGCCACCAACAGCCCAGGGGGGATAGCCACCAACAGGGAGAGAGCCACCAACACCAGGCCCAGAGGGGGATAGTCACCCAGGGGGATAGCCACCCGGCCAGTTCACGTATCGCCGTTCCTCACGCCTCCTCTTCTTCCCCCCGCCTGTGCCCACCCACACACAGGTGGACGAGCTGAAGGCCAAGCTGGAGCGCGAGGAGGTCGATGTTGCCCAGCGCGAGCGGGAGGCCAACGAGCTGCTGGAGAAGGTCGGCAAGGAGACGGCCTTTGTCGAGACCCAGCGGGCAGCGGCCCGCGTCGAGGAGGAGAACAGCGAGAAGATCGCAAAGGAGGTCATGGCCCAGGAGGCAAGGTCCGTGCTGTTGATGATGATGATGATGTTGTTGTTGTTGTTGTTGTTTGTGTTGTTGTTGAGGAGGAGGAGGAGGAGGAGGAGGAGGAGGAGGAGGAGGAGGAGGAGGAGGAGGAGGAGGAGGAGGAGGAGGAGGAGGAGGAGGAGGAGGAGGAGGAGGAGGAGGAGGAGGAGGAGGAGGAGGAGGAGGAGGAGGAGGAGGAGGAGGAGGAGAGGAGAACAGCGAGAAGATCGCAAAGGAGGTCATGGCCCAGGAGGCAAGGTCCGTGCTGTTGTTGATGTTGATGATCGGATGATGATCGGATGATGATGATCGGATGATGATCATCATCATCATCATCATCATCATCATCATCATCATCATCATCATCATCATCATCATCATCATCGATGTTCATGTTGATTTGGATGGATGGATGGATGGATGGATGGATGGATGGTGAGGAAGGAGGAGGAGAGGAAGGAGGATGATGAGGCGTCCCAATCGGTTACATCAGCCCGACACTGGTGATGTGATTTGGTACTTGCGGTGTTTACTTTTTGCTCACCGCCGCCATCCCCCGCTATTCTGTTCCCCCAGCTGCAATGAGGATCTGAAGGCCGCCGAGCCTGCCATCATCGCCGCCGAGGCCGCTCTGAACACGCTGAACAAGGGCAACCTGACCGAGCTCAAGTCCCTGCCCGCCCCGCCCCCCGTCCGTTGCCCTCCTCCCGCCCCCCCTGCCCGCCTTTCATCCAATCACGTTCATCGTCCCAATCTTCATCCGATCATTCGATCATCATCCAATCGTCATCATCATCATCCTTTCACCGCGCCATCCCAATATCTTTCCACCCCAACAGGATGTTGCTGCCGTGGCCGCCGCCACGATGATTCTGATGTCGCCACCCTCCGGCGTCGTCCGGGACACGAGCTGGGGCGCGGCCAAGAAGACCATGAACCAGGTGGATAAGTTCCTTGAACAGCTGCTGCACTTCGACAAGGACCACGTTCCCCAGGCCAACCTCAAGGCCCTCGAGGTCCCTGAAACCCCACAGACCCCACGCATTGCCTCCTTTAACACACTCGCCGGCCATCCACCCACTCAACCCATGCCTTCCATTCTTCTCCTTCTCTTTCCTGTCGCCACCCAGTCAGTCAACTCATGCCTTCCATTCATTCTTCTCCTTCTCGTGTCTGTCTGCTGTGCGTTCCATCATGCATGGCGCGCGTGCTGATGATGATGATGATTGGATGATTGGATGATGATGATGATTGGATGATGATGATGATGATGATGATGATGATGATGATGATGATGATGATGATGATGATGATGATGATGATTGTTCTTGTTGTTGTTCTTCCACAGCCCTACCTGTCCCGGCCCGATTTCAACACGACCGACATTGGCCGGAAGTCCGCCGCTGCCGCCGGTCTCTGCGGCTGGGTCATCAACATCGTCAAGTACTTCAACGTCTGCCTCCCCCGTCCCCCCGCTCTCCCCTCGGTTTTTTATCGCGCCCTCCCTTGCGCCACCAGCCCAGCCTGCCCTGTTCATATATTGGCTGATGCCGAATGAACGACTCATTTTGTCGGATTCGGGACTTGTTTTGTCGTGTGCTGCCGGATGATATTTTGGAACTCATAATAGTGTTTTGTCGTGTGCTGGCTGATCTTGGGGTTCGATTCTATCGTTGGATGATTTTTCGCTCATCCCCCTCCCTCCCTTCTCTTCCCCTTCCCATCCCCGCCCACCCACCCACCCATCAGATCTACTGCGACGTTCAGCCCAAACGTGAGCGTCTCGCCTCTGCCCAGGCCACCCTGGCCGAGGCCCGGGCCAAGCTCGACGCCGTCCAGAAGAAGGTCGCCCAGCTCAACAAGCGCCTGGCCGAGAACACGGCCCTCTTCGAGAAGGCCACCGCCGAGAAGAACGCGGTTATTGCCCAGGCCGAGGCCACTAAGCTCAAGCTGCAGCTTGCCAACCGTCTGGTCAATGGCCTCTCGAGCGAGGCCGTTCGGTGGAAGGAGTCGGTTGATGCGTTCCGGCTGAGCGAGTCCACCCTGGTGGGTGATGTGCTCCTGTGCGCCGCCTTCCTGTCCTACATCGGGCCCTTCACCAAGAGCTACCGGCAGAAGCTGACCCGTGGGTGGACTGACTTCATCAAGAAGGCAAAGGTCGGTGGGGGCCCCATTTCCCGCACTTGGTTGACGTCAGCATCATCACCAACAACGGCATCCAGTCAGCATCCAATCATCATCATCATCCAATCATCATCATCACCCATTCATCATCACCCATTCATCATCACCCATTCATCATCACCCATTCATCATCACCCATTCATCATCACCCATTCATCATCACCCATTCATCATCACCCATTCATCATCACCCATTCATCAATTCCGTCACCCCCTTCATCATCCCCTTCAGGTTCCGATGACTGAGGATTTGGACCCGCTGACCCTGCTCACCTACGACGCCCAGAAGGCCCAGTGGAACAACGAGGTCTGCATTCCCCGCCCCCCCCCCCCCCCCCCCCCTCCACACACACACACACAGACAATTCAGCTGTCTTTATTTTTTTGTTAACCCGTTCCTTCTCCCTGACGACACATTTCGCTCATATTCCACCCCCCCCCCCCCCCCCCCACACACACACACACACCTAGGGCCTGCCCACGGACCGTCTCTCCATCGAGAACGCCGTCATCGTGACCAACTGCCAGCGCTGGCCGCTGATCATCGATCCCCAGCTTCAGGGCATCACCTGGATTAAGCACAAGGAGGGCGCCGAACTGCGGGTCGCCCGGCTGAACCAGCCCAACTACCTGCGCACGGTTGAGATGTCCCTTGGCAACGGCAACCCGATGCTGCTCGAGAACATTAACGAGAACATCGATGCCGTGCTGGATCCCGTGATGGGCCGAAACATCATCAAGAAGGGTGGCACCATGAAGATCATGCTGGGTGACTCGGCCAAGGACTACAACCCCAAGTTCAAGCTGTTCCTGCAGACCAAGTTGAGCAACCCCCACTATCGGCCTGAGATCCAGGCCCAGTCGACCCTGGTCAACTTCACGGTGACTGAGGAGGGTCTCGAGGACCAGCTGCTGGCCCTGGTCGTCAACCGGGAGAAGCCCGAACTCGAGAGGCAGAAGGTCGACATTGCCCTCTCCCCTGTACCGTCATCATCATCATCATTATCATTATCATCATCATCATCCAATCATCTAATCATCATCATTTATCATCATCGTTTAATCATCATCATCATCGTTTAATCATCATCATCGTTTAATCATCATTATCATCCAATCATCTAATCATCATCGTTTCATCATCATCGTTTAATCATCATCATACATCATCATCATCATCATCATCATCATTATCATCCAATCATCCAATCATCATCATCGTTTCATCATCGTTTAATCATCATCGTTTAATCATCATCGTTTAATCATCATCATCATACATCATCATCATCATCATCATCATCATCATCATCATCCCTCCTTCCCATACACCCACACCGTCCACCCCCAGGCCGAGCTGATTCTGCAGCAGAACGAGTTCAAGATCAAGTTGAAGGACCTCGAGGACGCCCTGCTGACCAACCTGACCACCGCCCAGGGCGACATCCTGAGCAACGTGGCCCTGATTGAGCAGCTTGAGAAGACCAAGCTGACCGCCCAGGAGATCAAGGAGAAGGTCACCCTGGCCAAGGAGACCGAGGCATCACTGAACCAGGTCCGACCCCTCACGCCCTGCACCCTCCCCCCCCCCCCCCCCCCCCCGCATTTGATGACGAACGGGGAAGGTGATTTTTTTTTAATGAAACGATTAATGAAACAAACACACGGTCCGATCTTCAGAAATGGGGGATGGGAATTGGATGGGGAAAGTGGATCACGAACACAGAATCGGAAAAAAATCCATCCCCCACACTCCACATACACCAACCCCCAACCACCACAACCACCACCCCAGATTTCACGACCCTCCACACACATATCGCTCACCAACCCCACCAACCACCACTCACCCCCAGATCCGTGAGTCCTACCGCCCAGTGGCCGCCCGCGCGGCTCTGCTCTACTTCCTGGTCAACGACCTGTGGAAGATTGACCCCATGTACCAGTTCTCCTGAAGGCCTTCCTGGTGGTGTTCTTCAAGGCCATGGAGATTGCTCCCCAGTCGGAGGACGGGGCCGAACGGGCCTTGAACCTGATCCAGGCCATCACCTACCAGGTGTTCGCCTACGTCAACCGGTCCGTATGATGACAACGTGCAATGTGGATGGGGGGGGGGAGAGGGATGAGGCGCACCTTCCCCCTCGAAGAAAATGAAGCACAAGCTGATTTTCATCACCTCATCTCATTTGCTTTCAGTGGGCTCTTCGTCAAGCACAAGCTGATCTTCACCACCCAGCTGGCCATCCGGGTGCTGCGCAAGTCCAACCTGCTCGATGCCGACCAGACCGACTACCTCATCAGGTCTGCATCACCCCGCGTCTCCATCACCCCATGTGTCGCTATTACCTCCGTCTATATTATCGCCACATCTCACTCGCCCCCGTCTCTATCACCCCATGTCTTTATCCCCCATGTCTTTATCCCCATGTCTCACGTCTGTCACCAATCACACTATCTCCACCACCACCCCCGATGGTCTCCCATCCCCATCATCACCCTGTCCGGGCCATCTACCACCACCCCCCTCGCCCTAGGGGCAAGAAATTCTTCGGGCCTCCATCCCCCACATCTCACTCCCCCCACCACCATCATCATCATCATCATCGTCACCACCACCACCCTCACCACCACCCTTCTCACCCCAGGGGCAAGAAATTCTTCGGGCCCGACGGGAAGGAGCCCGATTCGCCCATCCCCTGGCTGACCACCTCCAACTGGAGCGCCGTCCTCGCCCTGAAGAACCTCGAGGGCTTCAAGAGCCTCAACTCGGATATCGAGGGCTCCCAGAAGCGCTGGAAGGTCCGTGACAACCCATCCGCAGCAGCAGCATTCATCATCACCATCATCACCATCATCATCATCATCATCATCATCATCATCATCATCCAATCATCATCATCATCATCATCATCATCACCATCATCATCATCATCATCATCATCATCATCATCATCATCATCCAATCATCATCATCATCGGCACCATCGTCATCCAATCGTCGTCGTCATCATCATCATCCGATCATCATCATCCGATCATCATCATCCGATCATCATCATCCGATCATCATCATCCGATCATCATCATCCGATCATCATCATCCGATCATCATCATCCGATCATCATCATCCGATCATCATCATCCGATCATCATCATCCGATCATCATCATCCGATCATCATCATCCGATCATCATCATCCGATCATCATCATCCGATCATCATCATCCGATCATCATCATCCGATCATCATCATCCGATCATCATCATCCGATCATCATCGCAATCATCATCATCGCAATCATCATCCACAGCATCATCATCCACATCATCACAAGCATCACTCACCACAACCACAGCGGACGGTACGGCTCGTCGCATGATGTCACATTCTCTTGTTCGTCACCTCATGACCTTCCCCACCCGTCCCGCCCCGTCCGGCCCCGTCCACCCCACCCCACCCCCCGTCCTCCAGGAATGGTGCGACCACGAGACCCCCGAGAAGGAGAAGCTTCCCCAGGACTGGAAAAACAAGACCACCTTCGAACGGCTGCTGATCATCCGGGCCCTCCGTCCCGATCGCATGATGTACGCCGTCCAGGTGTGGGTCGGCGAGGCCATGGGCTCAGAGTACGTCGACCCCAAGCCCATCCCGCTCGAGCAGTCCTTCAAGGAGACCGCCCCCCAGACCCCGATGTTCTTCGTGCTCTCGCCCGGTGTCGACCCCGTCAAGGAGGTCGAGGCGTTGGGCAAGAAGCAGGGCTACACGACGGACAATGGCAAGTTCAAGTTTGTCTCGCTGGGCCAGGGCCAGGAGCCCGTTGCCGAGGAGGGCCTGGTCTGTTCACCGTGTCCCCTGTCATGTCTCCCCGTCCCCCTGTCTTGCCTTTGACCCCCGGTTTTGGCCGGATTCTCCTTTTGCGCATCGTCTCGAGTGTCTGCTTCCTGTCTTGCCTTTGACCCCTGTTTTTTGGCCGGATTCTCCTTTTGCGCATCGTCTCGAGTGTCTGCTTCCTGTCTTGCCTTTGACCCCTGGTTTTTGGCCGGATTCTCCTTTTGCGCATCGTCTCGAGTGGCTGCTTCCTGTCTTGCCTTTTCTCTGGCTCGCCTTATTTTTGGCTGTGAGATTGCTTGCTTGTTGTCTTGTTATTACCTTACCTTTGCATGCGCCTTTGCTGACAGCTTGTCTCTGTCCACACCCATTTGATTTATGATGATAATTTTTTTCCCCTCCTCCTCCTCTTCCCCCTCCTCCTCCTCCCCACGCCCAGGACTTCGCCTACAAGAACGGCAGTTGGATCATGCTGGAGAACATTCACCTGATGTCCAAGTGGCTGGCCATCCTCGAGAAGAAGCTCGAGGCCTTCAACGAGGGCGCCCACCCCAATGCACGCGTCTTTCTGTCGGCCGAGCCGACCCCGCCCCCGGCCTGCATCCCCCAGGGCATCCTGCAGGCGTGCATCAAGGTCCGCTGGTTGGCGACTGTCCCCGTGCTGCCTGTGTCTGCCTGTCTGTGCCTGGCTATGACTGTATTAGTTTCGATCAAGGCCCAATTTGTTTTGGATGTGACTGTGGAGGGCAAAACCTCTGCGATGTGTGGCAGTTTCTGTGTGTCCTGCCAGCTGCTGCAGATTTTCGGATCGTACTGTCTCGTGTCTCGGCTTGATTGTGTATGTGTTCCGAGTTGCGCTGCGCCGAGCCACATTTTCCCCGTCTCACCCTCTCACCCTCTTCTTCATCTTCTCTCCAGGTGACCAACGAACCGCCCCGCGGCCTGAAGGCCAACATGCGCCGGGCCTTCGCCTGCTTCGACTCGGACACCCTCGAGATGTGCACCAAGCAGAACGAATTCAAGAGCATCCTCTTCGCACTCTGCTTCTTCCACGGTCCGTACCCACCGCCGCCCCCGCCAACCATCATCAAGCGTCATGACTGTCATCGACGTCAGCATCAGCATCAGCATCACTATCACCATCACCATCACGATCATCATCACCATTCGCACTCTGCTTCTTCCACGGTCCGTCCCCACCGTCCCCCGCCACCAATCATAATCCAATCGGCCTATCACATCATCACCATCGCATCATCACCATCGCATCATCACCATCGCATCATCACCATCGCATCATCACCATCATCATCATCACCATCATCATCATCATCATCATCATCATGGGATAGCCCACACCACGTCAAACCCCCATCATTCACATTCCAAACCACCTCCTCATCCATTCCGCGCACACCACCACCACCACCACCACCCCCAGGTGTCATCCTGGAACGCCGCAAGTTCGGCCCCCAGGGCTGGAACGTCCCGTACCCCTTCAACCTGGGCGATCTGACCATCTCGGTCTCGGTGCTGTACAACTACCTCGAGACCAACGCCAAGATCCCATGGGACGATCTGCGGTACATGTTTGGCGAGATCATGTACGGCGGGCACATTTCCGATGACTGGGATCGGCGCCTGTGCCGCACCTACCTCCAGGTCCGTGGTTGTATCAATCGTGTGTCTGTTATGATGCCGATAGTGTCGATATGTGTGTGCCAATGTGTCAATGTGTGTCAATGTGCCAATGTGATGTGTCAATGCGTCGCTTTGTGTCAATGTGTCGATATGTGTCAATGTCCATCAATGGTCTGTGTGCATGCATGTGTGTCTGTGTCAATGGGTCGATGGGTCGGTGTTTGTGTCAAATGTGTCGATATGTGTCAATGCGGTATATCGGGGCCGTCTGCCTGGCGTCTGACATGTCGTGGGCAAAAGCGACGCCGGATGCAATCGTCATCACGTCTCACCCCATTCTCATCATCACCATCATCCCCGCACCCCCCTCGCGCCCGCAGTGCTACATGCAAGAGGAACTCTTCAACGACCTGGAGCTTGGCCCGGGCTTCCCGGCCCCCCACCCCGGCACTTACGAGGACTACCGGCTCTACATCGAGGATTCCCTGCCCCCAGAGTCGCCCTACCTCTTCGGCCTGCATCCCAACGCCGAAATTGGGTTCCTGACCGAGCAGGCCGAGAATCTGTTCAAGACCATCCTTGACCTGCAGCCGAAGGACCAGGCGGATGGCGGCGGGGTCAGCCGGGAGGAGAAGGTCAACAAGACCATTGAGGACATCCAACAGATGATCCCCGAGAACTTTGAGATGTCTGAGCTGTACGCCCGCATCCAGGAGCGGTCCGTCTTCATTACCCCCCGGGGGCAGGTGTCTGGGATGGTGGATGTTACCCCGGGTGAGGATGGTGGATGTTACCCGGGTGAGGATGGTAACAGAGGATGGTGGATGTTACCCGGGTAAGGATGGTGGATGTTACCCGGGTTGAATAAGCCCACCCTCTCACCACTGAATCACACACGGAGCACTTGCGCGGCTGCTTTTTTTCATTGTTCATCGACTCATCATTTGATGTCTCTCTCCCCCCTGCCACCATCCCCACCCCGTCCAGGACCCCGTACACCTCGGTGTGCCTGCAGGAGTGCGACCGCATGAACCTGCTCCTGAACGAGCTCCGTCACACCCTGAAGGACCTCAAGCTTGGCCTGAAGGGTGACCTGACCATGTCCACCGCCATGGAGGATCTGATGGCCGCCCTCTTCATCGAGCGGGTGCCCACCTCCTGGGCCAAGCGGGCCTACCCGTCCCTCAAGGGCCTGCCGGCCTGGCTGGCCGACCTGCAGCAGCGCATTCGGCAGTTGCAGGAGTGGTCAATGGACCTGAACCTGCCCAAGTTTGTCTGCCTGTCGTGGCTCTTCAACCCGCAGTCCTTCCTGACGGCCGTCATGCAATCGACCGCCCGCAAGACCTCCGCGCCCCTTGATAAGATGTGCCTACAGACGGACATCACCAAGAAGACCCAGGATGAGATCTCGGCGGCCCCCCGCGAGGGCGCCTACGTCTCCGGTCTCTTCCTGGAGGGCGCCCGGCTCGACCCCAAGACTGGTCCGTGGTGGTTCTGGCCCTGGGGGGATATCCACCAATCCGAAAATTCCTGATCTCATATTCTCTTCTCTTCATTTCCCTCAGGTTACCTGGCCGAGGCCCAGCTGAAGGAACTTCACCCTCAAGTGCCCATCATCTTCGTCAAGGCCGTGACGGTGGACAAGCGCGAGACCAAGGATATTTATCACTGCCCCGTCTATATGACCCGCCGGCGTGGCCCGACCTTCGTGTGGGAGTTCACCCTGAAGACCCGGCTGCCCGAGTCCAAGTGGATTCTGGCCGGCGTGGCCCTGCTGCTCTCCGCCGAGTAAAGCTCGTGTTTCTCTTCCCTGTACACATTCTGTGCTGTTTCTTCGTTGTTTTTTTTCGCTTCATGCGAAGACCCGTCGCTCCATCCTCGTCCGGCTCATGCGTATCACCCACCGGGCAAACACAGCTCTTCCTCTCAACCGTTACATCAGGTTCAGATGCCGCGTCACGGCGGTGGGCATCACTCCCACCACAGCCACCATATGACTCATCACAGCCACATCTCGCATCACCACAGTCATCATGTCGCAATCCCGCCTCCGCCATCTTCGACGCCGCAGATGGTTGTGTTGAAGGTCAAACAAGATGGGGCACACAACGTTTTCGAAAATGAGTATAGTCCTTTTTTGATTCCATTTTTGCCACAAGAAGAGTTTCAACAGCTCATCCAAGAGATCAATGCACCTTTGTACGCCTTGGTTCCCATGACTGGCGGTCAGATTTGCTGCATTTCTTGCTGCGCCGCACTTACGTGTGGCATGAATATTCTGTGCTGTGGCCACGGAGCGGAGTTTGACAAAGCTCATCAATCAGTCTGCCGCCCCACTTCCCACGAGGGTGTGTTTCATCCCGTCCACTCCGTCAGGCCTTAGATCAAGTTCGAGCCGCTGTGATTCGGGCAAATGCTCGATTCCAGGGACGAGAGATCGAGATCGAGCTGAAAACGCCGATCGCCCCCCGATGGGTCTGCCATTCCCCTAGGCACAGCTGACATCACCCCCACCCACCCATTCCAGCTCGAGATTCACTTGAAATCGCCGGTCTGTAGACCCCTTTGCGTCTTCCTTGTCACCGCTCTCCGATGGTGGTCATATAGACCATTTTGGGGGCTGCCCCCATGGTTCAGGCCACCTTCGCGACCGACTCCCCGCCGATGGTCGCGCCCGCCCCGCCCCCCGACGCAGTCTTCAACCCTGTCAGCTTCCCCCTGGCAGTGGACCAAATCCCCATCCAACCCGCCGTCACTGCCCCGGCCACCATCACCCTGGCCTCCACCGCCCCGGTCACCGTCTCCCTCTCCGTCCAGCCGCCCGCCCTCACCGTTCGCATCCCGTCGCCATCAGCGGAGATCCCCCCGCCACCACTCACGGGTGATTGGGGCAGTCCCGACATGGCCCGGCGCTCATTGATGGCTGCCGTTCGGGGTCCGGAACCCATTTCCGAGGAGCATCCACTCCCAGGGGAGGTGGAGACCTCTGCCGGCAATGGGCCGGCTGCCAGCCCGCCACAGGGGGCCACCTCGACCCCTAAGCCTCTGCTGGGTGGGCCAGGGCAGGAGGGCGAGAGTCCGGCATGGACACCTGGGTCGAGCGTTGTGATGGTAGCGGCAGCCGAGGCGACACCCGCTGTCGAAGTTACCCTTGGGTCATCGCAACAAGGCAATGATACAACGGCCGCTTCTTCACAGTCGCCTCCGATTGGGCTCTGATTTCTCCTTTTTGTCGCTCTTTTCATTTCGTTTGTCTCTTCCTCTTCCTCTTCTTCATCCTTTGCCGGCATCTATCATCTGAGGATTGTTTGTTGGGGGTGTCCCCTTCTCCTGTAAATACCGCATTGCCATAAGAACAAATGTCATGAAGTGGTGAGATTTGAGTGTTTCCTCGCCAGTCCCTATTCCAGTCAGTCTCGTGTTAATGCAGCCTCGTGTGAGGCTAACTAAGGAGCCATGAGAAAGAAATCACAAAAGGTTTTATCCCCCAATTCCCCCGTCACCTCATCACCTCCGATAGGCTTCGGCTCAAAGTGCATCGCATCTCATCACCCCCACCTCCTTCACTGGTGAGCCTCGGCCTCGTGGTTGCGCTTGGTCGGTATGCCACCATCCTAGGTCGCCCCGAAAGCAAGCCAGGGAGAGAAAATGGATGGAAGATCCGGCCGGTCCGGCGTCGGGGGAGCGGTCGACCTGATCGGCCGGATGCGTCCCTCCGCCAGCCGCACTCGGTGCTCCGTCAAATCTCCCGGATATTTCCCGCCCATTCGGCGCACCTATATAAGGGGGCGCCCTCGAGCCATGAATTCCAAACACGAGACTTGACTGACAGTCAAACAGCGCGCACCACCAATCAACTCAATCATGTTCGCCTACTATTCCACTCCCAATCCTCTGGAACACTTCTACTACGGCCGGAATTTCTTCGACGAGATGATGACACCCCTGCTCCAGTCCTTCTCGTTCCTCTTTGATGACACCACCCCACAATCGACGCCCTCGTCATGCTGCTGTTTCGGCGATGCCGCTCCATCGGCATGCTGCTCTGGCCAAAAGAATCCCACTGCACGTGGGTGCTGCTCTTCGACTCCCTGCTGCCCGCCCTCCTCATCTGCGGCGACATCATGCTGCGATTGTTGCAGTGCCGACACCCGCTCGCCCTTCACATGCGAATGCGAGAGCACCACCGATCCGCTGATGCAGCTCTTCTGCTCCATGATGTTCCCTGCCTGCTGCCAGACCAATGCCTCCTCTTGCTGCTGCTGCGGCGGCGATCAGCCTAAGCTCAAGCAGCCTGCTGCCTCCCCCAAGGCTGCCAAGGCTGATGGAGAACCCGCCCCGGCCTGTGCAGCCACCGAGGCTGCCACGGCCACGGCCACGGCCGCGGCCACTGCGACCGGTGGTGAAACGGCCCCGGCCACCGCTTCTTCTCCGGCCTGCCCCGAGACCCCTTCGGCCACTGAGGCGAAGAAGGACCAGGCGGCTGTCCACTGGCTTGCCCCGCGGTGCGACGTCGAGGAGAACGCCGATGAGGTCTGTCCCCATCCGGCACAAGTGTTGTTCATGAGACTCATCATTGTTCTTCCCTCGCCGCAGGTGCTGCTGCATGTCGAGCTGCCCGGGGTGCCCCGCGAGTTGGTCCACCTGGATGCCGACCCTGCCCGGGGAATGCTGACCCTGACTGCACATGCCCCCCGGCGGGGCGCCGACTACCGGCGCGTCTTCCGGCTGCCCCAGAGCTGCCAGCCCCGCCTGGGCGAGATCACGGCCGCCTGCGCCGACGGGGTCATGACCGTCCGCTGCCCCAAGGCGGTCGCCCCCCAGTCCGTCATCATCCCCATCCAGTAAAACCGCATTTGGGATTTGCGAACACGAAGAAGTCAACCGATCCTTCCTCTTCAGGGAGGAGGGGCAACAGCGACCAGGGTCACGTCAACCTTCGCAGAGGCGACGACTCGTGGGTGAAAGGGCAGCACCCGTGGCGGCGGAACGGCTGTTGGCACGGAAGAGAAGGGAGTCTCGCGGGGCCAGAAGAAATTATTTGAATTTGTCAGTCCGGTTCCAGCGACTCTTCAGTCAGTTTCGTTGTCAGCTCAATGCAACGACGAGCAGCAACACCACATCCTCACCGCACTAATCAATCGCTGCCCGACACAGCCTCTCCCCCGACGCATCAACCCCAAACGCAACTTTGCGCAGCTCATGCCCAATCAATTTCCGAACAAGGTGGCTGCATTTACTGTGCTTTTGAGAAAAGTTTCCAAGAGCAATCAGATATTATAACCAATTTACAGGACGAGATCCAACAACTCCGGCGAGAAATTCGAACGTCAAATTCGATCAACTCCGCACCGACCGAACTCAAACCCCCACAAAGACCTGACGTGGTCGTTTTGGGAAATGATCATTCAATGCGAACTAAATGCAAGCCTGTGATGGATTCCGTGTTTGCGGCCCTACACATTGATGGAACGTTTATTGATCGTCCTGAAGACCTGCCTCCAGGATTCCTGCTACTTTACTTGTGTATCATCAGTACCCCTCGTCTCGAGACAGCCCTTGATCAGGAGCGTTTCCAAGCAGCCCGCCGTTCTGCTGGTCTGTAGTACCACCGAACTTCCCACCACCGTGTCCCCCATCCTTAGGCAACAACGTGGTCCTTGTGCTGCTTCGCGTGGGCAACGTGGCCGGTGCCTTCCCGACGTATCTCGAGGACAGCCCACATTACCCCTCGGGTGTGCAGCTGGGCACTACCCGCGAGGTGAAGGGCCTCGTCCAGGTGCTGGTCACCACCCAGAACATCATCCTCGAGTGCCCCCAGAACCAGGCCAACCTGGGCCGCCTCCGCGAGATGATCACCGCCTTCACCACGGCAACAGGGAGATTGGTACATCTACCCTTGCCTGCCAGTCCGGTCTCACTTACCCAGGGTGGGCATCAGACTCGATTGCCGACCCGCCAGGCCCCGATCTCCCCCGATCCCCCACGGCCCTCGCCGGGCCTCGCGCCCTCCTCTCACCCACCACCGACTCGTACTGCCGGGGTCCGCACCCGCAGTCAATCCATGGCTCCCCGTACCCCACCAGCCCACCCCGCCACCCACACCCGAGCACACCCCACACCATCACCGGGGACTCACCGGCCGCCTACACAGCCATCGGTCATCCGGACTCGCGGGGAAAAATCTCGATGATGTGCATCCTTCCAGTCATTAGGAATCTCTGTTTCATCCGAGGTGCTGACCAATGGGGGGGGGGGGGGGGGGGGCTGAAGTGGGCGACATTCCGGGGACTTTCCATTCAAGTCAAGTGTCGCATGACACTCACACAACAGCGGGGGGCCACCGCAATCTGTTCAGCCGCTGAATCCCGCCCGAAAAAAACAGGCCGCCTTGAGGGCGAGCCGCAAGGCATCCAAAGCCACGTCCTCCAGGGCGAAGCTGCGCACTGAGCGGTTCCGGTAGTTCAGGATGGCCTCAGAAACCACGGCGACACCTTGGACTGCGTCGGTAACACAGCGGGAAGCCAGGGAAAGTTGCGCCCGATCGCGGAGACGGGGATGATCGTCGTCGACAGTGGGATCAATCTCGTCGGGCTTGGTGAAGGCGACCACCAACCGCTTCCGCTCAGCGGGCGTAAAATCTTTGGAAAATCGGATAATCAGAGGGTATTTGCGATATGACAAACCTTTCAGCACATCAATCAGGTGGTCCTTATGTGGCCTGTAGGCACTGGGGATCTGGTCTGGGCTGAAGGCCGAGAGGGGTACAAGAAAGAGGATGGCATGAGCTTGTCGGCGGGATTGAGTCCTCGCATGACGCGCGATCTCGGGGAGCAGGGCCTCGAGGCTCTCGTGGTCCTTGAATCCGTCGGGCAGGTCGCCCCGGAGGAGGGCCCGCAGAACCTGGGCTTCGTAGGTGGATCCGCAGGGGGTGTTGTGAGTCCGGTCCATCCCCCAGGTGTCAATCAGGGCTGCAGGCATTCCCGGAAGGTCATATCGAGTGAGACTCCGAGTGATTGATTGCCCCATACTGGCGGCCGGAGCTGCCATGATGGTGCCGAGGGTGTCCCCAATGGCGGTCAGGATGGTGTTGATGAAACTCGACTTGCCCACACCCTCAGGCCCCATCACCAGGATGTTGACGGGGGCGGGCGGTGCCCCGTCAGGGAGGGGCCTCGGAAGCCACTCCATGATTTCGTGGAGAAACGAACCTGCGGAAAGGGTTTCAGGTGTCCATTCAGGGGCGGACAGACAATGCATGAGGAACACCCCATACCGGGCCTTGCATGGTTCGAGGCCACATGTGAAGCCGAACTCAAAGCGGACTTGTGGCACCAATGGTTGTCCTCGAACAAAGGCAATGTCAAAGTGCAAGAGATGCTCCTCGTTGGGGGTGAGAGTGTCATCCAGGCGCAGTTCACGACTCCTTTTCGAGAAATGATGACTGTTGTCCAGGAGGATCACTGTTTCGATGTGAATCGGGGATGGGGTGATATTTCGAATGTATACATCAAGATGTAAAACAGCCAGTCTGGGGGTGGTCGAGTCGATTGTCGATTGTGGGAATTGGTTCGGCCTCTGGAATACAGCGAGCGAAAAAAAGTCTCTGGAAAGCCCTCCATCTCCGATGAAAAAAAATGCCCCTGGTGCTGGCACATCCATGAGGGAACTCAACGCAACCTTCGAGTGACGAGAACAACGTGGGCAGAACCGACGGGATGGAGCAGCATCAACGACGATCTTCTATCAAGTTCGAACGAGTCCTTGGGGTCCCTTCTTCGGGTGCTTCCAGATGCATCTTCTCGTTCGAGGAAAAACTGTTCGTTCTTGTGGGCTCCAAGCTGTATACTGGTGGATTCCTCAATGCAGAACATGGTCGCTGTCTGTTTTGGTGCTCTCCCTTACTTCTTGCCATCATATTTTCCATGAAAAATCAGCTTGGAAGGAAGTTGGAACTTTTCAAATTTCAACCAATTTCCATTTCGTCGTGATGGAAAATGGCAGCTGTGTGTTTTTTCATGAGTCCAGCACCGGTGACTCCGTGAAGTATACATATTGTCCGTTTTATTTTTTCTCCATCCACCGCTTACACCGAGACAGACGAACGAACCCCCCGTGACGGTCGTTGGTCGCCCAACCCGGTTGAAGGGACTTTGAACGTGCCGAGTCCTATCACGCATGTCGTGGGGCAAGGAGCGAACCATATTCTCTTGTTCTGTTCCGAAGGGAGAGATGGGCTCCTTGATCTTTGTGGTCGGTCTTACCACCTTCATTTTCTCTCGATCACACGCACATACACCCCAGTGGATGGCCGAAAAATTTACCCCGTGCCATCCGCCAGCAACCTGTCGCATGGGGACGTCCCATCCCGTCCGGCCCCAGCCCCCGGCAATCCAGGCTGTCATCTGCTCGCACCCAACGTGATTGTGCGGGATTCGCCTCCACCCCCGGGCTCTACAAATCCTTGCCTTCGTTATCGAGACCGGTATTACATGCCCATCCAGTCAGGTCCTTGCAACGAGCTCTTCTCACCCATTCCTTTCCGACCGTTCTTTTCCAGACAGCCTCTACGGCTTCTTCGAGAGGGATCAGGTCATCCATGCCGTCGGTGTTGGGACCGGTGGTTCGGAGATTGTCCACTTGGTCTATGATCCGGCGGCACGTGATTGGGAGCTGCCCACTGGTACCGTCAAGCCTAATCTCCGGAAATATCTTGTGTGTTCCACGAATAGGCTTTACGCCATCGTGAACAGTGAACTGCATGTCGCAAATCTCGCCGGTCCGTCGTCTGCTCAAGCCTCTCAACAAGCGCTAATCGCCCTTGAGTAGATCTGGTTCCACCAGCTCCACAGGGGTACCCACCTCCTCTCGCTCAGGCCTCTACCACCGCCATCACTCCTCCAATCAATCCGACACGCCCCGCCACCGCCCAAGATGCGATGGAACTGGAAGGCGAGCAGAACCAGGACGTGGAGGCGGTGAGGCGGGAGCTGGCTGAGCTCCAACAGAAGTACGACGAGTTGCTCCGCGACAAGAATTTCTTCCAGCAGTTTTACGACCATGAACAAGCTCTGCGAACGGGCTCTCCCCACCACCCGCCACAGGTGACCGATTCCACTTATTGCAAGACCCTCGAGGGAAGAGTCGAGAGCCTCCAACGAGAGCTTGCCCATGCCCAGACCCTTGCCAACGAGGTCCCCTCGCTTCGGGCCCAGCTTGCCCAGACCCAGGCGGCCCGTGCCACCGAGGTCGCCTCGCTCCAGCCACAGATGGAGCGTCAGAGGCAGGAGCTCGCCCAGGCCCTGGCCAAACAGCGGTCCGACGCCCTCGAGTTCACCTCCCTACGGGAGCAGATGGCGCGCCAAGAGCAGGAACTACAACGCGAAATTGACGCGCTCCGGAAGGATGCCGAGGGTCTCATCCACGAAAACGCTCACATGCGCGCCCAATTAACGACCGCCTCTACGGTCGCGGGCGACGGGGCAATGATCCCCAGGGGCCGGACAGTCGCGGTGGTCTTTAATGTGGCCAGCCAACAGTCCGCCTGCATGCCCATCCTCCAGGAGATCCTGGGGCCCCTTTCGGTGGGCATGCGGCCCTACGAGAATCCCCAGGATGTGCCCGAGGGATCTCTGGTGCTCTACCTGGGCATCCTCAGCACCCCCCGCATTGAGACGGCGTGCAACCAGGCCCGACTGGCGCAGGCCAGACAGAAAGCAGGTCCGTACAAACCATTTTTTTAAATATAATCCTCGTTCTAGGGCACCTTGTGATGGTGCTGCTTCGCGTGGGCAACGTGGCCGGGGCCTTCGGGACCTGGCTCGAGGACAGCCCACAGTACCCCTCGGGTGTGCTGCTGGGCACGACCCGCGAGGTGAAGGGCCTCGTCCAGGTGCTTGTCACCACCCAGAACACCCTCCTCGAGTGCCCCCAGAACCAGGCAAACACGGACCGGCTCCGGGGCATGTTCGCCGCGGTCATGCCGCCGCCCCCGCCCCCGCCGCCCCCACCCAAGCGCAACTTCCTCTCGAAGTTCCTCTCGATATTCTAAATCGCCAGAGGTCCTCCATCTCACCTTCGTTCCTCTGAACAATTCTCAGATTTTTCTGTTTCTATCATCGCAATGTATGCGGGTGGGTGGGTGGGTGGGGGCAGGGGGGGGAAGAGGGGGGATGAAGAGGAGGATGAGGAGGAGGAGGAGGAGGAGGAGGGGGGGGGGGGGGGGGGGGGGGATGATGACCAGCTCACCTTGTTGACGATGGGGCTCGCTGTCGACCCTGCCGACCGAGGAATTTCCAGCTCGAAACCAAAAAATGTTCAATTCGCACTGTACAAAAACGAAAGAGTTGAAACAATATGACGACTCAATCCCTGTCATTTTGGGCCACCTCGTCGTCGTCGTCGTCGTCGTCCTCGTCCCAGCTGTACGGTCGGTCGCCGTAGCACAGCTTCCGTTTCGCGTTGGTGCGGGCCTGCAAGAGGGCGTCATGCAGGACGGCCATCAGGGGCAGCTCGATGTTGGCTCGGCGCTCGGTCTCATGGAGGTAGTTGCACACCAGGAAGATCCGGTTGGGGGGCACCCCCGTCCGGGCGGAGGCCGTCTGGCGCAGCGCCGCCAGCTGGGCACCTGCATCAGGAGGAGGAGGAGGCCGAACCACGGCGGGCCTCCCTGGACGGGACGGGGCTGGTGCCGGGGTGGCTGTGGCTGTGGCTGTGCCCGTGGTGCGGTGGTCGTCCAGCCAGGGGTTCTCGCGAAATCCGGGCACCTGCTCGTCCACCTTGGTGACGACCAGCAGCGGATTGAAGTCTGCAACCAAAAAAAGAAAGTGATTGGCTGATGAAGTGCTTGTTCCGACAGACCGAGCAACTTCCTGAATGAAGTCTTGATCAACTCAATTTCACCCTCGTTGACCATGGTCACCAAATCAGCTGCTGGAATGACGAAGATGACGGCATTTGGGGCACGAGTGTTCGCACCCACTGCGCCTCTTCCAGAAAGTGCTTCAATACTCTGTGCATTCACCTTGTTCATCGCGAAGCCCGAGGGGAAGAGGCCTCGCATCATCGCGCTGAACTCGGGCTCGTCCCAGTTGCCAGAAACGACGCCCCACACGTCCCAGATGAGGAAAGGGAGCCTGCCGAAATCGAACCGAATTCGCTCGATGGTGGTGGTTGCATGCGAGACGCCACCAAGAACAGTCGATGGAACTGCGATGTCATGCTGGCTATCACTCAGTATGGAGGCAAAACCACTGATCAAGCTCGATTTCCCCGCACCGGCGATGCCGAACACGAGAAGGTTGAGCTTTTGCTTTGGATTGCGGGGGGCGCGGGGGTGCTGGATACTGAGCAGAGGGCCAATGGCGATGGCTGAAAAAAAGAGCATCAGGATAAAAGATTTGGGACCCATTATTGCACAGACTAGTTGGAAAGGAACGGATGTTCTGTGAATTTCCATAGGAGAATTTGAACTGGAAGTCTTCGGGCCGAAGATTGAGAATCTGGAAGGGCAAGTATCGGATTGTCATCTCACAGTTGGTTTCTGAAAGAGGCGCCACGGCAGGCACCATGACAGTGCTCGTTCGAAATATTTTGTTCTCGAGGAGGGTGATCGGGCCGGCCGGAAGAGTGGTGGTGCCATTATTTCGAATTTGGATTGGGATAGTCACTGAAAAGCCGTTTTGGGGGTGGCCAACGTAAACGATGAGCTCCATTCTTGGGTTTGTTGTGGCGAGCGAGCAATTGTCGGAGTTGGCCTTACGTGTGGGCCTGGCCGGGGGGAAATAGACATCGTGTCACTCGCGACGAAGGACGACAATGCCTGCACTGATTGAGGGAACAATCAGTCAGCCTCAGAGTGCCAACAAAAACACATTGAAATGTTCCACAGACACTGCTGACAGGTTAAATGATAGAGCGATGTAGTCAATTCGGAGCTGTGCACAATAGGCTCCTTTCTGCATACGATCATGGCCTGCCTGCCTCGTCGCGTCGTACAGCAGAGGCGAGCTGTAAATCTCGTGGCGATAGAGGGCGAGGGGGCGGGGTAGACGTGCTTCATCAACCCCGTCTGACCGCGGTTGGAGACTCTTTGGAGCCGTGACGATGGCAACGGCCGCCTCCTCGGGGGCCTCCGTGACGCGGTGCCTTCTCCCGCAATCCGCTCCCCCTGGGGCGGATCCATGCAGCCTCTTCCTTGCCCCTGTCGGCCTTCGGCGCCGGTCTCCTCCGCCGACGAGCTGCGCCGGAGGCATCTTCTCGGGGTCCTCGGACGTCTGTTGCGGGCTTTTTTTTTTTTTTGGGGGGGGGGGGGGGGGGGGGGGGGGCTTGTGGTGTGGCGCGAGCCTCATCTCGCCTCCGTTCTCCCCTAGTTCACACGAGCCGAGCGGAGGCGGGTGGTGGTGGCCTTCACCAAACCCGACGAGATCGACCCAACGTTACGGACGATCATCCGCTTTCGGCGACTTTCTGTCAGCCTCCTACGATGGCAACTGGGAGCATTCTTGTGTGCGTCCACAGCGGCCAAAGATGTTTTGGTGGTCAGCGAGCCGATTTTCAACTATCACAGCCGGCCCGTGCAAAGCTTCGACCTCGAGCATCATGTCAGATATTATTGAGCCTCGAATAAGTCTTCCCCCTTTTTTCCATCTTGCTGGTTGTCAACAATAACTCGTCCCAAATCTCTCACTTGACTGGATCCCGGAACGAGTTTCGACCGGAAATGCGTATCATCCACCGGGGTCATCTGAGCGGCTTTTGCTGCTTGACGATGTCTCGACAGCGCCGAATCGAAGCGGCCTACGAACCTGTATATCCACGGCCCAACACAGGCGCACACCAATCGTCTGAAGCACAGGGTCCTCTTTCGGGCCTCTGTTCTGCCCATGCTCAATTGGTTGCCCACGAAGGGGACTGCTTGCTCTGCGCCTTCGGAAGACTCTTGCTAGAAGAAAGAAACACCACCGCCAGCGCCATCGCTGCATTGGAGAACGAAATTCGAAGGCTGGAAGCACTCGTCGTTCGCGATCCTCAGCAGCCTCCCCAACCGCAGAGCAACCGCCTTCTCCCGTCGGAAGCCCCTGCAAGGGCGATGATCCCGTCTCCTCCCCATATCGGGAAACGACGACTTTGTATCTCCGTGCTGGCCAACGAGAGCCCCTGCCAGCCCAGCATCAGGCGGGTTATGGAGGCCTTGCTGGCTCAGATGCGGGTCGAGGCGACATTCGTCGAGAACCCTGCGGAGATACCCCCGGGTTCCATGCTACTCTACGTCTCGGTCATCAGCACCCCACGCCTGGAGACGGCGCTCAAGATCCAGCGCTTCCAGGAGGCCCACCGCTTCGCCGGTCTGTTGGGCGACTTTCAAACTTGCATATTTTCACGGGCGCCCGCTCTTTGTTCCCGTCCCCCCCCCCCCCCACCTCCACCTCCACCTCCACCTCCACCTCCACCTCCACCTCCACCTCCACCTCCACCTCCACCTCCACCTCCACCTCCACCTCCACCTCCACCTCCACCTCCACCTCCACCTCCACCTCCCCGTTGCCCATCCACAGCCAACAACGTGGTCCTGGTGCTGCTTCGTGTGGGCAACGTGGCCTGTGCTTTCCCGACGTATCTCGAGGACAGCCCACATTACCCCTCGGGTGTGCTGCTGGGCACGGCCCGTGAGGTGAAGGGCCTCGTCCAGGTGCTGGTCACCACCCAGAACACCATCCTCGAGTGCCCCCAGAACCAGGCCAACACGGACCGGCTCCGGGGCATGGTTGAAGCCTATGCGGCCAACCCCGCCGTGGGGATAGCCACCACCCAGGTTGTGCAGCAGCTGACCATCTCCCCGCCCGCCGTCACCACGAGTCACGTGTCCGCCGCCTACGCCACCACAACCACGCCCGGCTATCATCAAGCAGCACCCGTCTACCCACAGCAGTCAGCGTCGACCGACCATCACCAGGAGCCGGCGGTGTCACCCTACTCCTCCTCCTCCAGCGCTGCCTTGGCGTCCGCCAGTCATCATCATCAGCAGGCGTCGCCTGGCTGCCCGCCACCCGCCGCCAGTGCCACCACCTACACATTCTCAACATCATCATCCTCACCCCCCCACGACCCCAAGTCTTCATCTTCATTCTCACCCCCTCGGCCAACATCCACCACCACCATCACATCCCACCCAACGTCGACATCGCCCTACCCGCTGGGAGTATCACCCGCCCGTTATCAATCGACCTCAACCGCCTATCAGCCCTCCCATTACCAGTCGACATCACCCTCCCAGTACCGGCCGTCATCGGCCGCCTATGGGGCGGAATTCTCACCCACGCAGAGGTCGCCCGTCAAGTCGACCCCACCCACGCGTGCCGCGCCCGCCCCCCCGGCGGCCGTCCGGGTCATTCCGGGAGCACGGCCCCGGACCCCCACCACCTTCTCAATCTCCTCGCGCCCTCCGTGGTCGAGGTAAGCCGCCATCACCATCATCACCACATCATCTCCGGCTTGAACTCCCCCCCTGTTCATACTCCCCTTCTTTCAACATCGTCCTTCTTCCTTCTGCTTCTGTACAACACCACTTGGACTGCGGCCCCCCCACAAGCCGATCGACAAAGAATAACGCAGAGACGACCATAAAAATATCTTCTTCCTGCCCGTTCGGGAGTGATGGGGGAGGAGGGAGGGGGGGGGGGGGGGGAGGGGGGGAGGAGGGGGTCAGACCGACGCACACAAGAAAGAGCTCAAGAACGGAAAAAAGGCCATGCGGAATCGACCGAACCCAACCCGTCAGTCAGTCCGGCCATCCGGTTGTGGCGAGCCGGCTTTAGGGCTTGACCCCCGACTTCACCGGAGCAGTCCGTTTTGGTGGTGGTTGGGAACCGGGGCAGCCTACGTTCCTGGACATCTGAATCCGCTGAACAAATCCACCGCCCCCTTCGGCCCTCCGCGCAACTGCCTCCTGTGCCTTCAGCAGGCTCTCCTCCGCCAAGCGCGATGTCAGCGCCAGGAACATCACCGCTCTGCAGCACGAGATTCGCCGGCTGCGAGCACTTCTGCCCCACGCCCCCCATGCCCCAGGTGGCCTAGGCCCGCGGTCCGCTCTCCCCGCTGCCTCACACCGCCCCAGCCCCTCCCGCTGCCGTGCACGCAGACCCTGCGGACTTGGTGGGGAAGCTGCGGGAGGCGCTTGGACCTCTCGCCTCCCGCCTGCTCTGCCAAGCTCATGGGTCCTCCTCTCCCTGGGTCTGGTTTCGTGGCCATCCGTGCCCAGGTACTGTGTGTGATCTTGTGCATCCAGGAACAGGAGCCAAGATGGGGGCTCGCCTGCTCGGAGACAGATCGCAGGAGCAGCTCGAGCCAGTGCTCGTTGTGCGCTTGCGTGATGGCCCCATCGCAGACTCCCTCCGGCCACTGGATTCGGGGGTTGATGAAGGGCGGATAGCATGCGTTGCGCCCGGCCCAGTCCTGGAAGAAGTCATTACAAGCATTCCGGCAGAATTCATTCCTGTGCTCTGATGATGTCGATACACGTGCCTTGCAGCTTACTGAAAGAGAAGATGGGTTGGGGGGACAAGAGCAACGCCGAGACGTCACGTGTCGGTGTCCCAGACGAGTTGCTCGGGGCTGTAGGTGAGCCGCTGCTCGGCGTTGGTGCGGGCCTGCTTGAGGGTGTCGTAGAGGACGGCCATCAGGGGCAGCTCGATATTGGCACAGCGCTCGGTCTCGCGGAGGTAATTGCACACCAGGAAGATCCGGTTGGGGGCACCCCGTCCGGGCGGAGGCCGCCTGGCGCAGGGCCGCCAGCTGGGCGCTCGGGTCCTGGGGCCCCGACCCGGTCGGGGCAGCCGCGGCGCCATGTAGGTCCAGCCAGGGGTTGGCGCGGAAGCCTTCCACCAGCTCGTCCACCTTGGTGACCACCAGCAGCGGGTTGAAGTCTGCCGAGGCGGAAGAGAAATGGGAGGGGGGGGGGGGGGGGGGGGGGGGAAGGGGGATGTCAAAGAGAAAGAGCGGGCCGTTGATGACGGGGGAGGGAGGGGGAAGACGGACCGCGCAGCTTGGCGAAGGTCGCCCGGATCATCTCGATCTCGGATCCGTCGACTGTCTCCCCCAGATCGGCAGCGGGGATGACGAAGATCACCGCGTTGGGGGCCCGCAGGTGGCGCGTGGAGGCGCCCTGGGCCAGCAGGGCCACCGACTCGGCGTCCATCTGGCTCATCTCCCAGCCGGAGGGGAACTGGCCCTCCATGACCCGCTTGAGTTCCATCAGGCCCCACGTGTCCCACAAGTTGAAGTTGAACGTGCGGCCCTCCTCGCCGAACCGGAGCCGCTGCAGGGTGCGCGTGGCGTGGTCGACGCCCCCCAGCACGGCCATGGGCTGGACAAGGTCGCGGGGGTTCGTGCTCAGGATGGTGGCGAAGCCGTTGATCAGACTCGACTTGCCCGCGCCGGCAATGCCGAACACCAGGATGTTGAGCTTCTGCTTGTCGTCCCGTGGGCAGGGGTGCCGGATGTCCAGAAGAGGCCCCGCAGCAACGACTATCCCACCCCGGGCAACATCCACAAACACCACGTCGTCGGGTCTAATGCGTGCAACCACCACGTAGTTGAGATCCCATTTTCGGACCTGGCGGGTAGGAGAAACTATTTTGGGTCGGTTGAAAGGTGAAGGTGATGTGAAAGTCTTCTTCCCGAAGGCTCAGATAGCTGAACGGCTTGTACTCGAGGACAATGGAGAATCGTCCTTCCCCGCCGGGACTCACGGTCCCTGTCGGAACGGTGTTGGTTCGAAAGAGCGTGGTTTCGGGTACAGTCACCGGGCCGGCATGGAGGGTGGAGGAGCCGTTGTTTTTGATATTAAATGCGATTCTGACAGTGGACCCATTCAGGGGGATCCCATCTCCAGGAACAATTTCTATTTGCATTTCTATGGGAAGAATGAAGAATTGACGATTGTCGGTGAGAGCGCACAGACCAAGCTCGCGCTGGGCTTGTGATCGGGGGTTCCACCAGTGTGATACCGGGACATCGATTCCAGAGACTCGGCAATGCCTATTGCTCTTCGTCTGAGAAACACGAGCACAGACTTATCGCGTCATCACAAGCCCTTTGTTTTCAGCAATGACACCATCTGATTTTTCTGTGTGCGGTCCTTCGAGTCCCATGAGTCCCATGCCAGACAACGGAGTGGTTCGTTTCACATTGCCATTCGGGATGTTTGAAGACGATGTCGATCCATCTCACGGTTGAACTATTGCCTCCCTTTCATGAAGCGATTCTCCTGGGACCTCCGTCTCCACCATTATCAACGCCCATGTCGATACCGATGCCCTTTCTGCCACCGACATCTGCCACCGCTCCCCGTCGCCGCCAGCACCCGGCGACGAGGAATGGGAATGAGAATGAGAAGGGCCGGCGGCGGCGGCGGAGGAGGAGGAGGAGGTGGAGGAGGTGGAGTGAGGGGAATGGGAATGGGAATGGGCGGCGGCGGTGGCGGCGGCGGCGGCGGCGGAGGTGGTGGCGGCGGGGGCCGCGCCTCAAATGCCACTGATTCTTTCGCCACCCCTCAATTCCCGCCCTGTTTATGCAGACCTGTGAAGGCAATTCCCATTCTGGTAGCCTCAGAGACACCACTCCCAAAAGTGCCTTTTCCCCTGCCCCACTGTTGGGACGTTGTCTGTGGCTGAATCTTGGTGGGGCAAACCAGGGGGAAACAACCCTATTCCCACAACAACACTGCTTGTGCGCGACGCGCAACAGGGTGGCTGTCGATGGGCCTAACGCAAGCCCCCCCCCCCCCCACCCACCCAACCACCCACCCTGGGGTTCCGCACGGCTGCTGCCCCGGCCGAGGAGGGCCCACGTCATTAGGCCCAGGGCCCACCGGAACGTGTAAAGCGCGACGTGAGGGAGTGGAATTTCTCTTCGCCTGCATCCTCGCAAATACACAGCATGCCGCTCCGACGACCCTCCTCCATGGGCGGAAGAGGTGGTGTTCAGCCGGACCCGTCCCTGCGCTGAAGTGACCGCCACCAAGCTGCTCGGGACGCGACCTCGCGGCGTTCCCCGCGCACGCTGCGCGCGCTCGACGGCGTGAGCTTCGTTATCGCGCCCGGCGAGATCCTGGGCGTAGTGGGCGAGTCGGGCGCGGGCAATGACGACGCTGGTTCAGCTGTGGTCCTGGGCCTCCGAAGGTCGCTCTCCCCCTTTTCCCCTGATCCTGATTTGCCTTGGGCGACCTGGTACAACGAGTTGGACATGCTGGCTTGACTAGCGGAGGAAGGGGACTCATGGAGGAAGGGGACCGACGTGCCGCACGAGGGTGTATCACCCCGGTGGAACCTCCGTTCACAAAGCCCCATCGAGCGAGGTCTGCTCGCACCCACTCAATTCTTCTTCCCGCTGTGGTGGTGAAAATTGCAAATGGAAATTGTTCCTGTTGATGGGATCCCCCTGGCTGGGTCCACTGTCAGAATCGCATTTAATATCAAAAACAACGGCTCCTCCACCCTCCATGCCGGCCCGGTGACTGTACCCGAAACCACGCTCTTTCGAACCAACACCGTTCCGACAGGGACCGTGAGTCCCGGCGGGGAAGGACGATTCTCCATTGTCCTCGAGTACAAGCCGTTCAGCTATATGGGTCTTCGGGAAGAAGACTTTCACATCACCTTCACCTTTCAGTCGGCAGGCTGCAAACAAATTTTTCACTACCCATCAGGTTCGTCTGATGTTGAAACGAACGATCGATTTGTTGATGTGCGAGACTGACTGACTGACTGACTGATTTGTTGATGTTGCCCGGGGTGGGATAGTCGTTGCTGCGGGGCCTCTTCTGGACATCCGGCACCCCTGCCCACGGGACGACAAGCAGAAGCTCAACATCCTGGTGTTCGGCATTGCCGGCGCGGGCAAGTCGAGTCTGATCAACGGCTTCGCCACCATCCTGAGCACGAACCCCCGCGACCTTGTCCAGCCCATGGCCGTGCTGGGGGGCGTCGACCACGCCACGCGCACCCTGCAGCGGCTCCGGTTCGGCGAGGAGGGCCGCACGTTCAACTTCAACTTGTGGGACACGTGGGGCCTGACGGCCGAGACGTGGAACTCGATGGAACTCAAGCGGGTCATGGAGGGCCAGTTCCCCTCCGGCTGGGAGATGAGCCAGATGGACGCCGAGTCGGTGGCCCTGCTGGCCCAGGGCGCCTCCACGCGCCACCTGCGGGCCCCCAACGCGGTGATCTTCGTCATCCCCGCTGCCGATCTGGGGAGACAGTCGACGGATCCGAGATCGAGATGATCCGGGCGACCTTCGCCAAGCTGCGCGGTCCGTCTTCCCCTCCCTCCCCGTCATCAACGGCCCGCTCTTTCTCTTTGACATCCCCCTTCCCCCCCCCCCCCCACTCCATTTCTCTTCCGCCTCGGCAGACTTCAACCCGCTGCTGGTGGTCACCAAGGTGGACGAGCTGGTGGAAGGCTTCCGCGCCAACCCTGGCTGGACCTACATGGCGCCGCGGCTGCCCCGACCGGGTCGGGGCCCCAGGACCGAGCGCCCAGCTGGCGGCCCTGCGCCAGGCGGCCTCCGCCCGGACGGGGTGCCCCCAACCGGATCTTCCTGGTGTGCAACTACCTCCTCTCCGATACCGAGCGTTGCCTCAACATCGAGCTGCCCCTGATGGCCGTCCTCTACGACACCCTCAAGCAGGCCCGCACCAACGCCGAGCAGCGGCTCACCTACAGCCCCGAGCAACTCGTCTGGGACACCGACACGTGACGTCTCGGCGTTGCTCTTGTCCACCCCCCCCCAACCCATCTTCTCTTTCAGTAAGCTGCAAGGCACGTGTATCGACATCATCATACACACAGCACATGTATGAATTTTGACGGAATGCTTGTAATGCCTTCTTCCAGCTCAAGAGGGGAGGGGCACAAGATCGCACACAGTGCCTGGGAGAGGAGGAGCTTGGCAGGGGCAGGCGGGAGGCGGGAGGTCCAAGCGCAGCCCGCAGCTTCCCGACAAAGTCCCCAGGGTCTGCGTGCACAGCATCAGCATCACCACACTCTCAGCACCAGCATGCGCCGGTAAGCGGGGGGGGGGGGGGGGGGGGGGGGGGGGGCGGACCGCGGGCCCAGGCCACCTGGGGCAGGCCTGCAATGACAAGGAGGCTTTTCGCAGGCGCACACATCTGGGGGCGTGTGGTAAAGACCAGTGCTTGGCGAATCTCGTGCGGCAGGGTTGGCATCGCGCTTGCAGGAGAGCCTGCTGATGGCGCAGAACAGGCAGTTGCGCGTGGGCAGGGCAGAGGGGGGAGGGCCGTCCTGACCGTCGGGGTCTGGGAGCAGGTCGCAGCTGTGCGGCCCCAGGGCGAAGGCGAACTTTGCCAGCCGGGCGGGCTGGGTCGGGTCCTCGGGTCGAGCTGCACCCCCCACCACCCCCACCCATCACCCGTGCGTCCCGTGAGCGTCCATTCCCAGGAGCCACTTGAGGGAGACACCGGCAGCGTGGGGTGGCGGGCGGTGGGCTCTTCTGAGCAGCGGGTGCAGATGGCCAGGAACGTGGACTGTCCCGGTTCCCCAAACCACCAAAGCGACTGCTCCGGTGAAACCCGAAAGCCCGCCAAGCCAACCCCCCCCCCCCCGCCACCCCTCAGCAACAGAGGTTTCCTTCGTGTAAAGTCCTTCGTGTTCCGCCAAAAAAAAAAAAGTTTCGCTCCCCTGGGCTTACTGGATGGGGATGACGACGGGCGGGGGGCGACCGCCTTGGGGCAGCGGACGGTCATGACCCCGTCGGCGCAGGCGGCTGTGATCTCGCCCAGGCGGCTGGGGCAGCCGGAAGACGCGCCGGTAGTCGGCGCCCCGTCGGGGGCATGTGCGGTCAGGTCAGCATTCCCCGGGCGGGGTCGGCGTCCAAGGTGGACCAAGTCGCGGGGCACCCCGGGCAGCTCGACATGCAGCACACCTGCGGCGAGGGAAGAAGAGATGAGTCTCAAGAACGGCCATTGCCCCAATCAACACGCCGCCGTGTGGTGATGACATCCCATTAGGCGGAGGTGCCCGCCGGCTTCCGGGGACCGCCCAGGCCCAACCAGATGATGATTGAAAGTCAGCAGCAGCTCGCGTCGGGTGACTATCGTTCGGAGGGCCTTGCAAAGAGGACCACTAATGTGCGATGCCCGAAATATCATCACACGAAACCGGTTTTTTCGCAGAAAATTTTGAATAACTATGCTCAACGAGTTGCCCTGGAAGGTTTCTCCGCGTCCCAGTAACTCGCGGCGGCTCAAGCATCATCGCACAGACATGTCATGTCACCACCGGCTGGGAAATCCGGTCTCTCGCGACAAATTCAAGCGATTTCGATCGCCATTGGATCGCGGGCCAGGGCTCCCCCTTTCACGGCGGACATTTCAACCAAGAAATGGGAGAAGTCGGCCGTTCGGATGAGCCTGAAAGCGTTTGTGGCCGTTTTTCGTTACAAAGGGTCGACCCCCGACCAGATTCCAAGAGTAAATCCCGGAGATATTGTGTTCATTTCTGGTTTGTTCGGGCACATCATTCTGTTCGATTGTCGCCGTGTTTCACACAGAGGAAGACACCAGTGCAAATCCTTTTGCGATCTCTCTCGTTACACGGACACAAGGTGAGATGCCACGTTGCATGTTGGAGGAAGTGCCTGAACCAATGGCCTCGCAATATCTCGCCACATTCAAGGTGTGCTTCTTTCACGCAATCTATTGTTTCCCGCACTTCTCGGCAGGCTGGATTTCTGGGGACTCTCCGTTCCCCTCCAACAGCACCAGCAGCCGCTGTCGTGTCAATCCCCACCGCTCCACCTCTTCTTGCAGGAGTCTTCGCGGGCGAGGACAAAGACGTGAAGGCGGACCACACCCGTCTGCTCCTCTTCGACTTGGTGGGGAACACCTACAAGCACAAGCCGCAGCCGGATGCCGCCCCAGTTGACGGTACCGCCGGCCTACCTCCCGTATTCGAGGACGGGCGCCCGCTGACACGGCTGTACTGGGTGCTGGGCGAAGGGTCCTTTGGGGTGACCTTCCGAGTGGAAGACATCCGGGACCACACTGAGGTGGCTCTGAAGGCCACCAGGCCGCCCCGGTCGCCGGAAGAGCGGGCCTTCTTCAACAACGAGAGCTTCATCCTCACCGCCGTCAACCACCCCAACGTCCTCCCGGCAGCCGGGCCTCCCATTGAGGTGCAGGTCCGTTCGACGCGCGCACTTCCCTCCTTAGTTTCTGTCATGCCGATGATGATCGATGATCGATGATCGATGATCGATGATCGATGATGATGATGATGATGATGATGATGATGATGATGATGATGATGATGATGATTGGATGATGATGATGATGATTGGATGATGATGATGATGATTGGATGATGATGATGATGATGACTGGAATGATGATGATGATGATGATGATGATGACTGGAATGATGATGACTGGAATGATCCCCCCCCCCACCACCGCCACTCTCTCTCCTTTGCGGCACACCCCTTTTGCATGTACGTACTCCACTCATCTCTGTTGTGTTTCTTCTGATGGCGCGGATGGCCGCAGCTTGAGCCGGGCGGGCCGCTGCTGCGGTGCCTGGTGACACCTTTCTGCGAGGGGGGCGACCTGGACGGGGTCATCCGGCGCCACCTGCGCAACCCATCAGCCGACCCGGCCGCTGACCGGACCGAGCGCTGGCTGCTGTTGGGGGACATGGTCCGGGGCCTGACCTATCTGCACGGGAAGCCCTTCCCGCACAACAACCACCGGGTGCTGCACAATGACATGAAGCCGGCCAACGTGCTGCTGCGCCGACAGATGGATCCGGCCACCAAGACGGAACGTTCAATGGCCCTGCTGGCCGACCTGGGCCTGGCCTGCGTCTTCACGGGCGGCTCGCTCACTTATGGCCTCCGCCGCGGCACGCCCGGCTTCATGGCACCCGAGCTGTTTACGATGCCCGGGGCGCCTCCGGGGAAGGGGGTGGACCTCAGCCTGCGTCCGGGAAACATGCCCGCCACGGATGTGTACGCGCTGGGGGTGACGCTGTACTGCTTGTACTCGCAGACGGACACTGACCACAAGACCGATGAGCTCCCCTCGGAAGTTGAGCTTCAGAAAGCCTTCGCCGAGGTGGCCGCCCTGGAGAAGGCGGCCGGCTGCCCGCCCAAGCTGGCGGGGCTGCTGATGCGCATGTGCAGCCCCGACCCAACCGCCCGGCCCTCCATGGAGAAGGTCGCCGAGGCCCTCGAGGTCTGCGCACGGACACCCAATTACAATCAACCGTCGTCAAATGTTTGTGTGCAAATGCATATCTCTGTGCGTATGACGAATGGCCCTTCTGTGTTGGATTCTCTCTGCCAGGAGACCATGGCTCGCAAAGCCGAAGTGGAGGCTCGCCGCAAGGCCGAAAAGGAGGTCTGTCACCAACGATCCGCCCGAAAGCTGCCTTCCTTTGTTGGACTGGGCAGGGTGCCAGTGCCTCTTTGTCGCTTTTACTTCATGACCCTACCGCTCTAGATGGAGATCATTCTCAGATTCAACCTGACCCAGGACGGCTCGTCGGTCACGATTCCCCTCAAAATCCGAAACAAGGGCTCCGCCACCCTGCCGCCCCTCTCAGTGGCCGTTCTCGAGACGGCGATCTTCAAATCCGGCGCTGTTGCGACGGCTGCTGTGCCTCCGCACGCGGAAGCTGGATTCAGCATGACCCTCGAATACAAGCCGTTCGAATGGCTCGGGCTGCGGGAGACCGACTTTCAGTTGACCTTTGTCTCTGGAAGCTATCGCACCACTGTTCTCTACCCAGCAGGTCTGCGCCAACATCATCGGCTTTTTTGGTGGTTCGCTCATTCGGATCTTCCTCTTTGCACAGTCGTCGCTGCCGGCCCGCTGCTGGCCATCCGGCACCCTGCCCACGGGACGACAAGCAGAAGCTCAACATCCTGGTGTTCGGCATTGCCGGCGCGGGCAAGTCGAGTCTGATCAACGGCTTTGCCACCATCCTCAGCAAGCACCCCAACGACATTGTCCAGCCCATGATCGTCCTGGGGGGCGTCGACCACGCCACACGCTCCTTGAAGCGGCTCCGGTTCGGCGAGGAGGGCCGCACGTTCAACTTCAACTTGTGGGATACGTGGGGCCTGACGGCCGAGACGTGGAACTCGATGGACCTCAAGCGGGTCATGGAGGGCCAGTTCCCCGAGAACTGGGAGATGAGCCGGAGGGACGCTGAGTCGGTGGGCCAGCTGGTCCAGGGCGAGGCCACGCGCCACCTGCGGGCCCCCAACGCGGTGATCTTCGTCATCCCCGCCGCCGATCTGGGGGAGACAGTCGACGCCTCCCAGGTCGAGATGATCCGGTCGACCTTCGCCAAGCTGCGCGGTTTGTCTTGGCCCCCTTTTCATCCTCGTATCCGCATGCATTCACCCTTTTTCTTCTTCCCGCCAGAGCACAATCCTCTGCTGGTGGTCACCAAGGTGGATGAGATTGTTCCTGCCTTCCGGGCCAACCCCTGGCTGGATCGCCACGATCCTTCGGCCATGGCCATCGCTCGCCCCGGGGACCCGAGCGCCCAGCTGGCGGCCCTGCGCCAGGCGGCCTCCGTCCGGACGGGGGCGCCGCCCGACCGGATCTTCCTGGTGTGCAACTACCTCCAAGAGACCCGGCGTTGCCTCAACATCGAGCTGCCCCTGATGGCCGTCATGCACGAGGCCCTCTTGCAGGCCTACAGCAACGCCCGCACCGGAGGAGCGACGATCGGAAGGAGGTGAGCTGGACAGAGATCTCATGGTGCTGTCATTGGCTGCAGGCCAGTGGGTCTCATTGGAAGAACTCGTTCTCTTGAAAGCTCGCCCTAAGGCTCACCCCCTCCCGCGGGGATTCGAGGGGTGCGGGTACGAGACAACGGGTTCTCTCAACTGATCGTGCTGTGGCGCGGGAGCAGGAGAGCTTGGAAAACGGCCTGACCGGATTTTCGAGTCCGTCCCTTTCGAAACAGTGGCCCACGAGGGAGTTTCTGTGGGGTAGGGCGAGCAGCTCAAGGTGGACGTCCCGATGTATCGTGTTCGTCTCCTCCTTCCTGCTTCTGTACAACACACCACACCCGCCCCCCACAAAAGCCCATCGACAAAGAATAACGCAGAGACGACCATAAAAAATCTCTTCTTCCATGAAACACGCGGGAGGGGAGGGTCAAGACAGACGCACACAAGAAGAGCTCAAGAACGGGAAAAAAAGGCCAAAAGCGGAATCGACCGAACCCCCAACCTAGTCAGTCAGTCCCGGCCATCATCCGCTTGCTCCCCCAAAGAGTATCCATCATCCAAGTGTTCGCATCAATGCAGGGGAAAGGGGAAAAATGAAAAATTCAGGGCAAAAAGCAGAGAGGGAGGGAGGAGGGGGGGGACCGAGGAACAGGAAAGGGAAATGAAAAAATGAAAAAACGGAGACGAAGGCAAAAAGTACGAAGAAGAAGATTTGGTTCCAAAAACAAGTGCAAGGGGTGGCGGTGGCGGCGTGGTGCGGTGCGGTGCAGGGGAGAGAAGTGGGTGGGGTGGTGGGGGTGGGTGGGGTCCGGGGGGGATGGGAGGAGGCGGTTGGAAAAACGGCGGAGTCAGCAGAGAGCAGAGGGTGCGGAGCAGGAACACAAATAAAGGCATCCTCTCCGCTCCGCAGCAGCAAGGGCGTGCGCGCGCCTCAAGAGGGGTCAGGTCGGCGCAACGGTGGTGGGGGAGTGAGACACACTCAAGAAGCGCATCGGGTATGCATAAAAAAACGCAGCCCCGTCAAGGGCCGTCCTTCGTGAGAGGACGGGTCACGCCTGGCGGGATGGCGGTGGCGTGTGCTGGGATTTTTAGATCGGTTATTGGGCGGGGGCGGGGGCGGGGGCGGGGGCGGGGCGGCCTCAGCGACGGGGGCCGGGGCCGGGGCCGGGGCAGGGGCGGCCTCGACCACAGGGGCGGGGGCGGCCTCAGGGGCAGGGGTGGTCTTCACCTCGGGGACCACCACCTCGGGGCCGGGGCGGGGGCGGGGCGGGGGCCGGGGCTGGGGCAGCCTCGGGGGCGGGGGCAGGGGCCGGGGCGGCCTCAGGGGCGGGGGCGGGGGCAGGGACGGGGACCGCAGTTGCCACGGGGGCAGGTGCTGGGGCGGGGGCGGGGGCCGGGGCGGCCGTCACGGGGCGGAAGCCACCACGGGCTGGACAGGGGTCACGGCCAGGGCGGGTGCGGGCATGGGCTGGACAGTCACCACGGGCGCGGGGCTGGTGACCGGGGTGGCCATGAGCGAGGGGGGCATGACAATCGGCTGGATGGGCGCCTCGCTCGCCTCGGCCACGTAGGCGCTGCGGAAGGCACGGAGCACACCGAACCGGTGAGACATCTGGTTCCAGCGCCGCTTGGCGTCCTCCTCCTTCCGGCGGGCACGGTAGATGGCCAGCCGGAGGGCCGTCTCGTCGTCACGCTTGCGCTTGACGGGGTCCATCGGGTCGGGGCAGCGGAAGACCCGGACGAAGAGGCCTGGGGGGAGGTGGGAGACAGAGGGAGTTGGGTGAGGATGTGGAAAACAGGTAAAGGAAGCCTCCGTTGGATTGGATTGGATAGGAGAGAGCTGGTGGTGGTGGTGGTGGTGGGTGGTGGGTGGTGGTGGTGGTGGTGGTGGTGGGTGGTGGTGATTGGATGGTGATTGGATGGTGATGTTGGCAACTGGATGATGGTGATCGGGATGATGATGATGATGCTGGGGGCAGCGGACGGACCGAGGGGCAGGGTGGCCAGCCCGACAAAGACGCAGAAGAGCCACTCGTCCCAGTCGAGGGGCACGGTCTTGAAGACGTACATCCCGATGGCCTCGACCTCGATGATGATGATCTGCAGGCCGGCAATGAGCAGCCAGATGGCCACGAAGAGCCAGTTCTTGAAGATCCCAGCAAAGAAGTTGATCTCTGGGGGATGGAGGGGGAAATTATGATGATGATGACCGGGATGATGATGATGATGATGACCGGGATGATGATGATGATGATGACCGGGATGATGATGATGATGATGACCGGGATGATGATGATGATGACCGGATGATGATGACCGGATGATGATGACCGGATGATGATGACCGGATGATGATGACCGGATGATGATGACCGGATGATGATGATGGTGTGGCAGTGAGAACAGCAGTGAAGAGGTGTGTCGTCGTCGGGAGCAGCAATGTGAGAAATGGGGCGGGGCGGGGCGGCGGGGCGGGCAGACCATTATATGCGCGCCGGGAGCAGAACATGTTGCCGATCTGCATGAAGATGAACGTGTTGAACATGATCGTGTTGTGCGCGACCGAGGCAGCCGGCACCCGGGGGAAGAACATCATATTCTTGCCCGTCGGGTCGCGCAGGAACAGCAGCAGCATCTCAATGAGGAACTCATAGCAGGCGATGGTGGCAATGTTTCGCCACATTGACATGCAAATCAGGGGGTCGTTGTGGCCGTAGGGCTTGCGGTCAAGCAGCTCCTTGTAGGGCGAGTCGGTGGCCAGGGCCAGGGCGGCGAAACTGTCCATGATCAGGTTGACCCACAGCATCTGGACGGCCTGCAGGGGGGTCATGTCGAAGATGGCCCCGATGAAAGCCACGATGATGGCCACAAAGTTGATGGTCAGCTGGAACTGGACGAACTTCCGGATGCCGTCGTACACGTTGCGGCCCCACAGGACGGCCTTGACAATGCCGACGAAGTTGTCGTCCGTCAGGACGATGGCCGAGGCGTCCTGGCCACTTCCGTGCCCGTGATACCCATGGCGAAGCCGACATTGGCCGCCGACAGGGCCGGGGCGTCGTTGGTGCCGTCGCCCGTGACGGCGACCACCTCGTTGAGCTGGTAACGCAGCAGCTTGACCAGCTTGAGCTTGTCCTGGGGCGAAGACCGGGCCAGCACCTGCAGGTGGCGCACCTTCTCGAGCAGCTCCCGCTCACGCATCAGCCGGAAGGTGGGGCCCTCCATGGCCAGGCCGCCCTCCTCCGGGGTGTAAATACCGCACTCCTTGGCAATGGCCTTGGCCGTCTCAATGTTGTCGCCCGTGACCATGCGCACGGTGATGCCGGCATGCTGGCAGTCCTTGACGGCCGCGGGAACCTCGAGACGCAGGGGATCCTTGATGCCGGCAATGCCGAGGAGAATCAGGCCGCGTTCGGGGGCGGCCTTGAAGAACCCGTCGGGGGACGGGTTGGGGGGCAGGGCCGGCGCGGGGTGCGGCGGGCGAGTGGCCGGCCGCGGCGGCGGCGGGGCCAGCAGGGCTGGGCTCGTCCTCGCTGGCGGCGGGGGCGCTGATGGACGCGGCATAATCAGCCATCTCGGCCTGGACGGCGGCGACCTCAGGCTTGGGAATATCGCGATAGGCCACGGAGATGCAGCGAAGGGAGAGATGCGCCATGTCCCGGATGCGCTGGTCAATGACGGCCTGCCGGGCCGGGTAATCTCGACCACCTGGCCGGACTCGTCGATCATGTACCGGCAGAAGCTGGTCACAATCTCGGCGGCGCCCTTGCAGTGGAACCGGTAGCAGTCGGGCATCTCAATGACGGTGCCGGCCCGCTTGATCTCCGACGAGAAGGGGAACTGCTGGATGACATGCATGGAAGTGCGCAGGGCGGGGACGAACTCGAGGCCCTTCATGGCCACGATCCAGTTGACCAGGGCCACATCGGTCTTGTTACCCTCGACACGCAGCTTGGAGGGCTCAACCATCTCGCGGCCCTCCTTGGCGGCACGGGCGGCGCGGGCCTTGCGGAGGCGCTCACGACGGGCGACGGAGACGGGGTCGGTGGCGAGCTTGGGGGGCTCGAAGGAGGCCGAGGTGTTGAGCGAGATACCCTGTGAGGGGACGGGAGAAAGAACGGGGGATGGGGTAATGGGGTAATGGGGGAGGGGGGTTGTGGGTTGTGTTGACAATGCGTTTTTTTTTTTTTTTTAAAAAAAAAAAATTAAATTGCCTCTCAGCAAGAATTCCGTTAACATTGAGGTTGCTCAATCACTGGCCAGTCAGCCGAACGAGACATTTCATGTGGTTCATCCCGAGGCAGGGGAAAAAACAGCAAAGTCAACCAACCAACGCCATCAGGCACAGGGATGTGATGTGATGGATGATGAACGGACCTCGAAGACGAGCTGGCCGGGGTTGCCAGGGGGGAAGTGCTGCATGCTCTTGAGAATCTCACCCATGATGGGCTGCTGGGCCTTGCGGAGGGGATCCTCGTCCTCATCGACTTCCTCCTCCTCGACGTGGGCCGGGGCGACCGGGGCGGTAGCCGCAGCGGCGTGCGAGGCGCGGGCCATCTCCTCGTAGTTGAAGAACTGGTCGAAGAAGTAGCCGGCCGTGACGGTCATCCGGTTCTGGGTCAGGGTGCCCGTCTTATCGGAGCAGATGGACGTGGCACCACCCATAATCTCGCAGGACTCGAGGCGACGCACCAGGTTCTTGTCCTTAAGCATGCGCTTCATGGAGAAGGCCAGGGCAATGGTGACGGCCAGCGGGAGACCCTCGGGGACGGCCACGACAATAATAGTCACGGCGATGATGAGGTAGTCGACGAGGAGCTTGATGTAGTGGGTTTCCCAGGTGTAGGTGGCGACGTCAATTGACCAGCGAATGACCAGGGCCAGGAAGGTGGCCACGGCCACGAACAGGCCAAAGGTGCCGATGACTGGGCGGGGCAGGGGAGATGAGAATGGAAAAGGAGGGAAGAACCCGACGGACTGTCGACGGTCCGGCCCAGGGCAACTTGAAGGGCGGTCTGCTCCCGAGGCTTGACGAGAGCCGACTTGAGGATACCGAACTGGGAGGACATACCCACGGCAGTGACAACCATCTTGCCGATGCCCTCGCCCACCTTGCAGCCGCAGAGCATCCAGCAATCGCCAGTGGGGGTCTTCTTGATGGCGTTGGACTCACCGGTCATGGCGGCTTCTTCGCAGCTGATCTCTATTCGCGCGAAATTCGTGAAGATTGTGTGGTGCGGAAGAGAACACAGACTGGTTGCTTCGAAGACCATCCCATCGCAGGGAAGCATGTCACCGGTGGTGAGCTTGATCACATCACCAACAACAAGGTCGAAGATGGAGATCTGGGGAAGGTGGGTTGGTCGGTCGGTGCGTGCGGGAGAAAGAAAACACGAACCTTGCAATCTTGGCCGCCGCGGATCACAGCAATATCGCGGTTCTTTTGTTGTTCGTTCAACTTTGGAATTGCCGTTCCTGGCTCCAATTGTTGATCGAGCTGACGACTGGGGAAGTGTATGATTATGCGGTTTCACAGAAGGCGAATGAACAGACGAGTGCAAATAAGAACAGTGCCAAGAATAGCAATACCATCAACATAGCCAGGAGGACCTGGTGGGGTCCGCAAAAAAAATGAGTGAGTTGTATTGAAAAATGTGACAGACTTTCTTCATAACCAAACACAGCGCCCAGAATGATACTCAAAGTAGGGTGGGTAGTGGGTGGTGGTGGTTGCCCCACACGGACCTTGAGGCAGATCGGTGAGATCATCGGCAGCGTCAGCAGTGTGAAGGGAGAGTCCGGGGTGCAACCAAGACTCCTTCCGCGCATACCAGGATGGGGAGCGATGACACACTGTCAGGAATCGGCGAGTCGCCAGCGGATGGAGGAGCCTTCATCGCCGCGAGACGATGAGGAGGAGGAAGGCCAAAAGTGTCAAGGCTGTCAGACGGTCTGCCATGACGCCCTGCAATTGGCTAGGAACACCAGACATTAAGGGGCGGGGTGGGGCGGGAGGCTTTTGGAAAGGAAGACAACCCGCCCAATCTAGACCTGAGGAAACGATGCGCGTCTGTGGCCCACACAAACGGTAGTAGAATGATTCAGCTCCGTGAGTCCCAGCGGAAGAGAGGCTGGACGCGAAGGCGGGCAAATCCCCACCGACACCGGGACCTGCTCTCCGCCGGGTGTCTGAAAACTGGACCCGGAGGACTTCCGGCCCTGCCAGGTCAGCCCGGAAGGGTCCGTGACTGAGAAGGCGTTGCGAGAATGCCATTACAAACTGGAGAATTGCCACCGCCAACGATGCGGGCAAGTGGCGATGTTGGGGAACTGCGCTGATCGGGTGTCTGGCGGCGAGGGACGAAGGAGATTGCGTTGGAGGGCCCTGGAGGGAAAAGCACACCCAGTTTGCCTGTCCTCCGGAGAGCCAGGAACCAGATCCACAGTGGAAGGTTGGACAACTGGACGAAGTTCTGCTGATCCAGTCGCAGTTGATAGCGGCCCAAGGAGCCGTCGCTGTTGTGGGCGGGTTGGTGTCGTGGTTGGGTCGGAAGAGGAAGTCGGGTCGGGCAGGATGGAAGAGGCGCAGGTCCAGGGTTGATGGGTGTGGGGGTAACACGACGCGGCCGTCCCCACTGGGATTTGGGTGGCGTAGATGGGCGTGGCTGCCGACCCATGGGATGCCGGGGAGATGCGTGTCGTGAGCCTCCAAGTGGTGGGAAAGCTGCACCATCCAAGGCAATTGGTACTCTCCACGATTCGTCGGCCCCAGAATTCCTGAAGGGCTATGTCTGAGATTGTGACCTGTGGGCGAAGGGAACAGGGCCAACAGGCGCAGGCGAGGCAAGACTCAACCGGAGTTGGAGGGCCTGCAGTCGGTGGGGTCGGCAGCTGCTGTGGCTGCTGCTGGAGGATCAAAACCGCCTACAAACCATCGAGTTGCCAACACGGAGGAAACAAAATAATGGGTCAAACATAACACGAAGGCGACACAGACCGGCCTGAAGGGCAACATGGAGAACCTGCTCTACGAAGAGACTCGCGAACCAGCTGGTGTTGGGGCTCTCAACTTGGCCCACTAGGGAGCGGGCTTCCATAGCCAGGTCGTTCCACTCGGAGCCCTCCTGACCATCCCTCGAGCCGGTGGGGCACCAAATGAAGATGTCGAACGAAGGACCGTTCCGGAATGGCGCTCAGCGGCGAGACGAACGAGATGATAAAATGCATCTCGAGTCCGCTCTGTGCGTTCCCGCAAGACATATGCATACAGGGATGGAGAGAGAAGGCCCATGAACGGTGGCTGATGTGTGCGGAACGACCGCGATTGTTCAGAAGAACGGTCTCAACGTCGGAACGCCGCTCCCGACGGCTGTCAAGATCCCGCGAAGGGTATGAATGCGCACACTGGATGGCGTTCTGGCCGCAGGATCGGGTGAATTCGCTTCAGGATTCACTGCAGGACGCTCGGGCGGAGCCGGAGTCGGCTCTCTCACTCCGTGTCGCGCTTTCTCGAGGAGACGCTGATGAATCGCGAGTCCGAGAGAGCAGAGATAATGAGGAGCGACAAAGAAACAGACCTGGATCCGCAGAGAGAGGTGAGACTGATCGTGAATCCGAGCATTGGAAGCGAGTGCTTCCAGAACAGTGGAACCGAGCCCTGTCACGAGGGGATGCGCTTCCTGAGCAGCGTCGGAGAAAAAAGAAGATGAAGACCAAGAGGTCTGGTGGACCCGACGTCAACAAACAAGTGCAAACCTCGAAGACACGCGCAGCAAAGCGGCTTCGTGGCCAGTGGAAATCAATTCGAGAGCAGGCCGGGGCCCTCAAAGAGCGATGAAGGCGGGGTGTTGCCATCCATCGCCGCGTTTCCACTCTCTTGGGCGATAAGGAAGGGATCCAGGCAGAGCAAAGACGCAAGGAAGGACAACTCTCCCGAGAGGGATGCTACCTGGCGTTCCAGCAAGTAGATGGCCACGACGCGGCTCAGAAGGTCAAGTTCGGCTCGGTGTCGCAACGGGGGAAGGGGTTGGGGGTGCGGAATATTCGCGTTCGTCAAAGGGCCTTGCTCTGGATCGCGCGGATCTAGGCTGATGAGAGCAACCCGTTTGGCCACACGTTTGCCGGGCAGCCGTCCCTGAACCTCTCGTGTCTGTGGAACTTGAAAGATGTTCGCAGGGTCGATACCATCAGCGGCCCTCCCGGCTGCTGGAGATGACTTCACCACCAGACGGGCCACCCGATCATGAACATACGCAAAGACCCACGAAGCGAATGGTGCCGGGCGAAGCTGTGTGGTGCTGGAAAAGAACCCCGAAAGCCGAGCCTCGAGAGCCGGAAATGTGTCTGCGGTGGTGGTGGCCGTGTGTGGTGGGATGTTGGGGATGCGCTCCGGCCGCGCCCTGTCCCACGCCGGTCGGGTTGGCTGTGCGCCCAGTCGACTTCATTATCTCTCAATCGAAGATGTCCAGTTTTGTGTATCCGCCGTTCTTCCACCTTCCGCCATTCTTCACGTCAGTGTTTGTCCTTGGATCGACGGATGATCTCACACATTTGGATTTTTGTGCCACCAGACTGCAGGAGGTCCTGGCAACCCGCCAAAAGCAGCTTCAACAGTGGGGGGAACTTGTGTTGGCGTATGCGAAATTTCACAAAATCACCTCAGTCTGTGTCTTTGGAGAAGGATTGCAAACTTGTCAGACGCGATCTCCACCAACAGATTGACCTTCGGCAACTTGATACGATTCCGCTCTTCCGGAACGATGCTATCCACAGTCTGTGACACTCTTTCGTCGACACATCGCGACTGGGTCCCAATCGTAGGGAGAGTCCCTCTTGACATGGCCAGACTAATCATCGACAGTTTGGTCCCTTCAGGTCGGCCTTTCCCGCACTGATCTTCATCTTTTTCCTTGCAAAGGCCACGGATCCTGGGTCGACCGCGAAAAGATTCATTGTGTGATCACTTGGAGAACTCCTGCTGACTGGGGTGTTATCCTATCGAAGTGGGTCTGTTCTCGTCTCCCTCCCCACCACCGCGATCTCAGCTTCACCTACTCACCCCACACAGGTGGACGCAAACGGTCATCATGGTCAAGTCTTTACCCTCTTCGAATTGCTCTCGGGTGACGACACTCAGGCCGAAGGTTTGCGCACCATTTCGTTTCCATCATTGATTCCTTGTCTCCTGGGCGTAGAGTTTCACGGCCTCGACCCGAGCGTTTTCCGGCAGGCCCTCGCAGCGCTCGCCCAGGATGGGAAGGCGACTGTGTTCCAGGGTAGCGATCCATCTGCTGACGGTGTCAAGTTTTTGTAGAGTTGTGGAATTTTCCTCTGTTCCCCAGCGGTTGGCATGGGGCAGGGTCAGGGTCAGGCGGGGCAGCCAGCGGATCCAAGGATCGAATGTGCCGGCCAGGCCGGCTGCCCCGTTTGACGGCGCGTGCCTCACCCGGTTGACGAGAAGAATGGCGGGTTCGCCAGTCGTCCGGTGTTCAGACTGTTTCGAGGAGTATCCAATTAGTTCATTTTTGGGTTTGTTGCAGAGCCAAAACTCGCCCCCATTCCTCTTCAGATGTTGTCCCACAGGACATCCTAATTGGCGACTATTCTTACTTTTTTTCTTGTGCCAAGTGTGGGTTTTCCCGCCGCCCTGTTTTCGAATACGTTAAACCGCGATGGTCTTCTCTTTCGATGGTTCCCATTTTCCCCGTCACACCTTTGGCATCAAAGGGCCGAAATTGTTCGGACTGCTCTTCTAAACCTGCCTGGGCCATCTGTTTTGGCCAAAGAAGTGATTGATTTCATCGACAAGAAGTGGGATTCGCTGTGCCACCTCCGGGAACGTCTGCGGTGTGGCCGATCCGATCGTCTGAACCCCAAATGTTAGGTTCCTCTGGCTGGCAGGCCTGCGTGACGATTGAGCTTTTGAACAACCCGCGATTGTTTCGGAGTACCTTTGCGGAGGATGGCGCGAATGGTTTGTGCCCCCTCTCCCTCGTCTCCCTCGTCTCCCTCGTCTCCCTCGTCTCCCTCGTCTCACGCAGTCCTCCCTTCCTTGTGGGCGTCCAGGCCGGTTTACCCTGACAGAATATGGCCGAAGTCTGGCGTTCTCACAACCCCGCTCTTCTCATGCCTCTCGATCGCGAACAGACGGTGACCACTCGCCACCCAATACTCAGCTCCGCTCTACTCATGGAGTTAGTCTGTGGCAGAGTGTTTCCATTTTTGATGATCGTCTCGTGTTTACTTCTCCGGGGCAGGCCTCCGAGAGCTTAAAGGCTTGAGTGGGGGCACGATGGAGGAAAAGGTCTTGTCGTCAGGATCGACCATGCCATCATCTTGCGTGTAGCCCCAGGGTGCGTCACGCCATTCACTGAACTCACAGATGAACACCGACGAGCCTGCGGCCTCCATGTACGAAGACGATTTGCGCTCCCTGCTGACGCAGCCGTACAAGGTCGATCCTCGCGCTCGGGTGCCCGCTCTTTTTGTGTTCCGCGCTCACCTCCATCCCGGCTTCCACGCTGTCTCTGGGATCCTGTCCACAGACGACCGTCGTGGGGGGTCATGTCCGTGTGTGCCCCTGGGGTCCGCTGGGGACTGCTCCATCTGCTGCCCTCAGCAACAGCGCCAATGCCCAGCTTGGCAGCTGCACCAAGGGGTTTTTTACCATTCCCTGCGACTCGGGGGCCATCCAGCACGACCAAGAACGCATGCAGGAACTGATGGCTCAGACGGTCCCCGAGGTTCATTGGACCTTCTCCCCCGACCTCGGCGCACAACCACAGTCCCCATCGCCATCGGCGATCTCCTCTCATTCACCGTCACCATCGTTCGGCTTCCAGACGGTTACAGCCTCGATCGGAGCCCCCACACCCAGCCACCCCGCCGTCCATTGCACTCCCACCTCCATGCATTCGGCGGACAGCACCATCCCTCCCCCTGCCGTTCCTACCGAGCCCGCCCAGCCCAGGGCGCCCGCGCCACCACTCGCGCGACCTCCGGCGAAAATTCAGGACCCCCCGCCAACTTCTTTTGAAGAACAAAATGGTTCCCCGTCGGTTGAGGTGCCGCCTCCTCCTCAAAATCCACCCACCCCGCCACCCCGAGACGCCTCATGCGCGGCACTGCGAAGGCGGCTCGGCAAAGAGTTGGGCCACCTGGGGAGTTCGGCTTCCCTCAGCGAGTTGCTGACCACAAGTGGCACACCGCGCACTCGGACTCGGGATCCAGGTGCCAGCGCCAGCTGCCCCCGGCCGGCCCCGAGTCGGGTGCCAAGCTCTCCCACGACCCAAGCCTCCTGCTCTTTGTCTTTTGCCGCCACACAATCCACTGCCTCAAGGAGCACCACGTGCACCACAATTACTGCAACAACCAGCGCCGCTGTCTCCTCCCCGCAGCCTTTGCCAGCAGAGACTCGACACGGCCCAGCTCCGGCGCCGTGGGGATCGACCCCCGAGGGTGGCGGATCGACCCCCGATGAGCCTCTTCTATTACTGGGGGCACCCCCCGAGGAGTCGACATCTCTTCGATTGATGTGGCTTTTCCAGCAGGTTTCCGACCCGTGCCGGTGCCGCACAACAACTTGGTCTGCCCCCCCCCCCCCCCCCCCCCCCCCGTCGTCTCTCCCCTTCCGGCTTCTCTCCCACCCTCTTTGACCCCTTCTGCCCCGCTCACACCCTCCTTGTATGCCTTCACTGAGATCACGTGATGAGGGAGAAACGGAGGCTCAACTTTGGGTGAGGGCCTTACCATGAATGTCATTTCTCCCATGTCTGGGGTTGACATGAACTGCCCGGCACGTTGTGCCTTAACACGGGGGAACCGCCACTGGATCGACACCGGACCTGCCTGTGCCCCCTTGTCACGATCCTGACGCATGGCGCCAATGTGCATAAAAGGTCCGTTTGAAGCCCTGCCTACCATGCCGCTCGCTCTCTCTCTCTCTCTCTCTCTCTATTCCGGAAAACCGAGCCACCGGGGCCCGTAAAAGGGGAAAGGGGGGGAGAAAGGAAAATCACCCTCTCTCATATTCCGGAAACCGAGCCACCGGGGCCCGTAAAAGGGAACACGAGAAAGACCGAAATCACCCAAGACACAAAAAGGGAAAACAAAAGGGAGGGAGGACCCCACCACCCCGCACACCCCTTAACGGGCGCGCACGAGATCTCTCTCTCTCTCTCTCCCTGATCCCGGATGTAAACGCCATGACTCACTTGCACACCTCCCTGTGCGTGTCTGTGTTTGATTTTTTGCGAGTCATCATTTTGTGATTTTTGTTCGCCACCGACCCCAAGTTCGCTCAAGTTGTGCGTCATTGGAGACCCTTTCTGTCCGATTGATCAGCCCCTTTGCTCCACACACACACACACACACCCTCTTGGCTTCTCTGCCCCTCCTAACCCTAACCCGGTTTCTCTCCCCCCGGCTTCTTCTTCATCCCCCCCTCCTCCCCCCCCCCCCCCCCACTATACACTCGCAAACATACAATCGTACGCCCGCATACTGTTCTATTTCCCCATTTGTATGTCAGCCACCACACACAACACGTGCGCACGCAGCACCCCCAGAACAAGCACACAACAGACTACACACGACCACATTACTCTCCTTGCTGCCTATCCTGGTCTGGTGTAGTGAATGTCAAGGGTCCTCGCACGAGCGGGTCGTGTCGCATCACGCGCAATGGCGCACGGGCGATATTCACGCGGGGCCCAGCCAGCCTCGCGTTTCGGCAGCCGTATTGCCGGAAGCTCAACCGACTCGCTCGAACCTGCCCAACCCTTTGCCCGCACAGAAGGGGGACAGAACCGCACACGAGGAAGACTCGCCTTGCGCTCACCTACCATGTGGACCCTTATCTCCACGGAAGAGTTCCACCCCACACAAGTGGGGGCATCTGGCCCCCCGCTCGCCACCCGATGACACTTCCCGGCGCGCATCCCGGGCCCTGTTTGCCACCACCGCCGATAGGGCAGCAGAGGTGATTCCAGAAGGAGCCACTCCGCCGTTGGCTGCCTCCCCTCCGCCGTCTCGCCCTCAGCGTAAACGAACCGCTGGTGTTCCCCCAGACACCCGGCATGCTGCCGCCACGGCCTCGCAACTGTCTGGGGACCCCGCCGAGCCGGTCGGGGGCGACGATGGTGGAGACCAGTCCCGAAAACGGCGCCGCAAGAAGGCGGTCCTCCAAAGCGTCGAGGATCACATCGCCGAGCTGCTTGACCTGGGTCTGTGCACTCCCCCAATCTGGCCGCCGATCTCGCCTTTTTCTGTGCTTCACCTGGCTGGGCAGCCGAGGAGGCCGACGCCGGCCCGAGCAACATTGAGGATTTGGAATGTCTGTCCCGAGGGGTGGTACCCCCAGCACGATCACTCTCCCTTTTTTCGGCGGGCAGCGGGCGATACATGTGTCGTCTTCTCGAAGCTCGAGTACCACCGCGCTCTGGCTACGGCCCTGGATGCGCGGGTGGCATCGTATGCCCACCTTCTGGTCGCCCACATGGAGGCCCTTGATCGGGCCTCCGATCAACCCGCTGCGTCGCCCTCTCTCCCGACCCCTTCACCTTCGCCTTCACCGCCATCCGCCCCGACACCGGAGCCTCCAACTCGCAAAACACCCATTTCCTCCGTCACCGAAAGGGAAAAGGAAGCACTTCCTTGTCCAAAACCGACGACCTCGAAGAGGAGGGGCGCCCCAAACTCCCGCAAGCAGGTGTCGGACACGAGCAGCTCCGATGAGGGGAGTAGCAGCGGATGAGAATTTAACCATTGTAAAATTTTAATACCCTTTTTTCCATTCTCGGTCTCGGCCAAGACGCCGCCCGCACTGAATCTCCCGAGTCCGGCGAGCCTGCGACTGCATCTCCCACGACGAAATAGACTCTGCCCTTTTTCGAACACCAGATCCCACGAGCAACACGAAGACCGCTCGAATGCAGCAGCCTTCCAGTAGGGCCGCCCAAGCACAAGAGCGGGATAAGGCCCGCAATAACATCAAAGTTGTCGTGAGAATCAAGTCCGGAAACAACATTTGTGTCATGATCATTTTTTCCCCGATAGACCTTTCTCACCCACGGACGGGGTTGTTCCTGCCGTAGAAAGCGTAAGCGAATGGACAATCCGCTCGCTCAAGAATCAGCCCCGAGACTGGCACTTCGATCATGTTTTCTCCGGCAATGCCACCCAGGCCCAAATCTTTGATGAAATCGTCCGTCCCGTCATTTCCACGTCCACCACAAGAGACAGGACACCCTCGCGACTAGGTTGTTCCCATGATTGACGATACCCTGAAGGGATTCAACACGACCATCCTTTGCTACGGCCAGACGGGCACCGGCAAGACGTACACCATGGAGGGGCTCCGCGGCCAGCCCATGGCCACCCTCTGCGAGTCCTCGGGGTCTGTTCACCACTTCTCCAGGCCCCAAGGCTGAACGCCCCCGCAGGGTCATCGCTCGGAGTGTGCACCGCATCTTCCAGCAGCTCCAAGCTGGGGGCACAGAATTCTACGTGGGCATCTCCCACCTGGAATGCTATATGGAGGCCCTCCGCGACCTGCTCAAGCCCGACCAGCAGGCCCCCGCTCCCGCCCACGGTCCGCCCCCCAAGGCGGAGGCCCTGGAGATCTTCGAGGATCCCAAGGCCAAGGGCGACGTGCGGGTCTGTCACGCCCCGTCTGGCCTGCCTCTCACGGCTCCAAAAACGCATCCTCTTATCGAGGACAGGTCAAGAATCTGACAGAACTCGACGTCCGCAGCGCGGAAGAGGTGCTCTGTCACCTGGAGGAGAGCTCCACCCGCCGAAATACCCAGGTCACCGAGATGAACCCCGTTTCGAGGTCTGCCCTGGCCCTGACATGCGTTGGCGGGACTCCCGCCGGTGTCTCTCCGAGGAGCCGGGCCGGCTCACAGTCCTCTGGTTCTCGCCTCGTGTGTGTATGCGTCCTCCTTGGCAGCCGCTCGCACGGCATCTTCTCGATGACCATCCGGACGAAGGAGGTCACCAAGGAGGGCGAGGACCTCATCAAGGTCTCGTGCTTCCCCTCGCTCGGGCCCTCCTCGGAGCGGAATCCCTGACGCAGCTTCTATGTTACGTGTTGTGATGATCCTTGCCGGGGCTGCTGCTGGCTGCTGGCTGCCAGGTGGGGAAGCTCAAGTTCGTCGACCTGGCCGGCTCGGAGTGCATCGCCCGGTCGGGCACGAGCAAAGAGGAGACGGGCAACATCAACGTGGTTTGTCCACACGCCAATCCACCCCCACACCACATACCACACCACACCACACCACACCAACGCCCACACGCCCACACTCCCACACTCCCACACGCCCGCGCACACTCCCGCACACACGCACACCCGCGCACCCACACACCAACACACCCGCGCACCCACACACCAACACACCCGCGCACCCACACACCAACACACCCGCGCACCCACACACCAACACACCCGCGCACCCACACACCAACACACCCGCGCACCCACACACCAACACACCAACACACCAACACACCAACACGCGCACTTGTTGGGTTGCGTGGGTGATGACAGAGTCTCCTGACCTTGGGCAAGGTGATCAATGCGCTTTCCACCGTGCCTGCTTCGACTCACGTTCCCTATCGGTCTGCCACCCGCTGGAGCCCTCTGCCTCGTGCGCGTTCCCGGCTTACCATCGGTCCCTCTTCCGATCCGGGGCGGGCGGACGGGCGGACGGGCGGGTACAGCGACAGCAAGTTGACCCGGCTGCTGCAGGGGTCCCTTGGCGGCAACAACAAGACATGCCTCATCGCCACCGTGACCCCCCATCCGGCCCAGATCGACGTGACCAAATCCACACTCGAGTACGCCTCCCATGCCAAGGTCCGGCCACCCTCGCTCCCTCCTCCCTCCCCTCCCCCCCTCCCCCTCCCCCATCACACACACACACGCGGCTCATGTTGCATGCTCTCGGTCGCGTGTGCGTGTCTGTGGATAGGAAATTCAAAACCGCCCCGAGGCCAACCAGAAGATGACCAAGCGGGCCCTGATCAAGGAGTACCTCGAGGAGATCGCCGAGCTGCGACGCGCCCTCGAGGTCCCCCACGCCATGGCGCCCTCGCCGAGCTCACATTCTGATGGCCCTGACACTTCCTTTAGGAGCAACGCAGGCAATGCGGCGGGTCTTCTTGCCGCTGGACCGGTTCCAGGAGATGGAGGGAGCCATCAAAGAGAAGGCCGAGCGTCTGGCGGCCATCCAGGGGTCTGACCTCGGTGTGTGTGTGTGTGTGTGTGTGTGTGTGTGTGTGTGTGTGTGTGTGTGTGTGTGTGTGTGTGTGTGTGTGTGTGTGTGTGTGTGTGTGTGTGTGTGTGTGTGTGTGTGTGTGTGTGTGTGTGTGTTCTTGGGGGGGGGGGGGTCTGGCCTCGGGGCTGAGATGGGGAGGTCTGGCGTCCTTCCCTGATGGTCCTTGCCCGCCGCCCGCAGGAACTGGATGCCCAGCGGCGCGAGTTCGACGTGCAGATGGGCCTCTTCAAGGAGTCCGCAGAGCAGACCCTCCACGATGCCGAGTCGCGCAGAGACGAGGCCCTGGTCCGCTCCCACGCTCCCACGCTCCCACGCTCCCTCGCTCCCTCGCTCCCTCGCTCCCTCGCTCCCTCGCTCCTCGCTCCTCGCTCCCCTCGCTCCCTCGCTCCCTCGCTCCCTCGCTCCCTCGCTCCCTCGCTCCCTCGCTCCCTCGCTCCCTCGCTCCCTCGCTCCCCGATCACCGATCACCGATCACCGATCACCGATCACCTCACCGATCACCGGCCTTTGATTGGCACCTCACTCCGTCGCGTCTTTCTTGGATTGCGTTCCCAGCACACGGCCGCTGAGCGCGAGGAGCGGCTGAGCTCCGTCCAGGCGGAGCTGCTCGCCAGCCAGCAAGCCCTGGGCCAAGAGCAGGCCCTGCGCCAGTCCATCCAGGAGATGGCTGCCCAGCTGCGCCTCCAGTCTGAGGGGCTGGTCTGCGGGACTTCCACCCGAGCCCCAGCCCCAGCCCCAGCCCCAGCCCCCCAGCCCCGCCCTGGTCTCTTGTGGGAGTGAGCCGTTCTGTGGCGGGTCCCGCCCTTTCGTACGGGCTTTCCCCTCTGTCGGTCTTCTCATCCACACCATTTGCTCTGCATTCCGCCCTCGGCGCCGCCCCCGCCATCCTCGGCACCAGGCCGACCAGTTGCGCCAGGCCATGACCAACGTCGACCTGCTCTTCGGCAAGATCGGTCTGCTCAGCCGCGCCTCCAGCCGGTCCAGCCCCCTGCCTCGGCTGCTGCGCCCCCTCCTTCCGCTCGAGATGGTCGCGGCCATTCCTTCCGTGCCGGAGGTGTTCCGTGCCAGCTTCGTCCCGATGTCGCCTCCGATCGGGGGTCCGTCCTCCTTCTCATTCTTTGAGGCGGGGGGTGGGACCAGACCGAATCACCTCGGTGGAGGCCTCCAACCGGTCGGCCATTCGGGGCCTCTGGAAGGGTCTCGGCGCCAACCTGGGCGAGCTCCAGGTCCGGCTGGCCCTTTTTGGAAACTCTCGACCTCAGGTGCTGCCCGCAGGATGCTAGCAGCCGCTTCGTGGCCCAGCAGTACCAGGCCCTCTCTGCCATCACGAGCAGCCTCGATGCGCATGCGGTCCAGAGCACATCGGTCGGTGTATGTCGGGACTGCAGATGCACACCCCGGCACACATCGGCACACCAGCGCACGTGCACAGCGGCACGCGCCGTCCTTTCTGATCCCCTGCTGAATGCACACGCGTACGTCACGAGGCTCGGCGGTCAATTGTCCCTAACTGAACCCAAGATCATGGAATGTTGGCTGGCTTTTTCTTTTTTTCCCGTGCCCTCGTGACCGCACTTCCCCCAGCGGTGTGCTTCCCTCCTGGATGACGTTTCCGCCCTCCTAAGTGGGCTGGCCGCCGCCCACGGGCCCGCATCAGCCGCGCAGGAGGAGCAGGCCATGAGCCAAGCGGCCGTGACTGGCCAGCTGGAGAGCCTCGAGGGGCTTCTCGCCGGGACAGCCGGGGAAATCGAGGCCGCCCTCGGGGGATCCCTCGGCCAGCTGCAGGCCATCGCGGCCTCGCTGGGCTCGGGGATCGAGACGCTTTCCGAGCAGGTCTGCCCGGGGAGCAGCCCCGACGCCCGGACCGGCACACGCACATCGGCACCCCCAGCCGCATCCCCTCACGGTTGCAACAGTCTCTGGCATGGCGCGCAAAGGCGCGCGAGCAGTTGGAGGCCCTCGCGGGCTCACTGGTCAGATTCGGGGATGCCTGCGAGGCCAACCTTGCCCAGACCGGCGCCCTCTGGGAGGCCGAGGTCCGTTTGCATGCAGCAGCTGGGTCTGATGGGGTGTCTGTGTCCTGTGTGCGCCGTCTCGCAATCACTGTCCATGGGCGCACGGTCTTCGCTCGGATGTGCTGCTGGGGCTCAGGATGCGAGGGCTCGCGCATGCCAAGCCGAGCTCGCAGCGATGGAGGCCCAGCAGAACGCTTTCCTTGCCCAGGTGCAGGTCTCTCCTCATGCCTCCCCCCTCCGGCCCCCCCCGAAGGAGATGAAGGCGGACACCGCAAGAAGGACCGCAGTCCGAGTGAAGCGCCATAATCATGCGACGACCACCAAACCATCTGACACGGCGCCCATTTTACGCATTTTCATGACACACCGATCCATGCGGGCACGCGGCCTCGTCAGGGAAAGAAGCCAACAACGGTCAATCTCACCTTTTCGTTCTGCATGTTGGCCCCCGGGGATGGGGATGGATCCCCACAGGCATACTCGACCAGCCAGCAGCAACGAATCTGCGCCATCCGAGCGGGCGCCCGCCAGACGGAAGGTCGGCCCCCATTTCCGGTGGGCGGCAACTGACTGTCCATTCGCGCATAGAAAACGTCCACGCGTGGGAGCAGTGCCGCCTGGGGCTGCAGGACCAAACCAGCCAGCTCCGGGCGGTTGCAGCCACCACGCGGCCGTCTGAAGAGCACCTCGGGGTCCGTCACTCTCCGTCCTTTCCAAGAGGATGGTGTGCGGCAGGGCTGCTCACCCTAACCCCTCTCTGCTGCATGTCGTCACACCCGCTTTCGATGGGACGACGCGGGGGATGCAGCACGAGGGCCTCATGCGTGATGTGGAGGGGCTTCGCGAGATGGGCGGCTCGCTCGAACGTGCAGTGCGCCCTCGGTGCCGCGCCCTCGGCGAGGAGGCCCTCGGCACCACCAAGAAAGGTCCGGCGGGCTGGGTCCCTCACCCCTCATCCGCCTGCCCCTTGTTTCTCCGGTTCCCTTGACGGTCTTCCCATGCTCACGACCACCCGCAGCTCGGCTGGCCTGCGTCGGTCTGGGCGAGCGGCTGAGCGACGAGCGGCAGACTCTGGCCGATGAATTGCAGGGCATCATCACCCGACAAGTGCGCCCCGCAGCGGGCCAGCTCACCGGCTATTTCTGCGACCATGCCCGCCGGATGCAAGCCCAGGTCGAGCAGCGCCCGCCCGCTCACCCATGCCTTTTGTCCCCATCCAATTCCCCCCCCCCCCCCCCCCCCCCCCCCCCCCTCCATCAACCCGTCATAACAATCCCGCTTCCCCCTCCGGTGTGCAGGCCACAGCACGCTTCGCCGAGGCGCAGCTGCACGGGGAGCAGGTTGAGCGACAGATCCACCAGATTCGAGCGCGCGGCATCCATACCCTGGAAGAAGAGCTTCGTGTCTGTGACCCGCAGGCACCCGTCGGCTCTGATCACCCCTTTTTCCCATGGTCTGCCGGCGTTCGATAGGCTGTCGTCGCGACCGGAGAGACCCCCCAACGAGATTCCATCCGCCCCCCCGGCCCCGGCCCCTGGCCGACCCTGCCCTTCTCTCTCCAGACGCCACCCCCCGCTGAGCCGGCCGCGCGGCTGGGTCATCCGCATCCGCTTTCTTTTGGGGAGAGCCGCCAAACGGCCCCCGAGCCGGCCCTCTCCGAGGCCCCACCACGGCCCGCCAATCAAGGCGCCGCCCCCATGGCCATCGACGAGGGCGAGGGCGAGGGCGAGTCGTGCGAGGTCGAGGGCCCCGGGAGTGGGGCCGACGAGGTCGACGAGGAGTCCAGCAGCGTGGCGACGGTGCCCTTGGGCGGCGACGACGACGCAGCCAGCACCGTCTCGGGGCACACAACAACGGGTGGGGCCAACAGGAGGGCGGCGCCTCAGCCGACGAAGAGGGGGCGATTTGGACGGGGCCCCCCGACTTCGGCCAGTCATGGCGGGTCCTCCGTCTCCTCCTCGTCGTCTTCTTCCGCAGCATCGCGTCTTCCACGGCCGGCCAGTGGGCCGGTTGTCCGGGGGCGAATGGCTCCTCCAACATCATCTTCATCGGGCCCTCTTTGCGGCACCGGCTCGGCCGGAGCCAGGCGGCCCACAGGCACCACCACCACCGGCCCGGGACGGGGTGGGATGACCAAATCTACCCTGGTTGGCGGCTGCCCGAGCAACCCAGCGCAGCCCCCACAGCAATCAGACGCAGCACCGACACCCGCGGCCGCGCCGCCCTCCGCCACCCTTCCCGACACCCACTCGGCAGTGGCGTCGCCTCCTCCCCTCGCCGAGCGGGAGTCTTCTTCGACCTCCGAAGGCGACGCTCAATCCGGCGGGCCCCTTGACGCGCTCCCCCCACCCGCTCTCACCATCGAAGGGCTGCCCGCCAACTCGACGCCCCCGCAGCCGGGCCGGTTGCAGCAGCTCCAGCAGCAGGTTGCGGAGGCATCACAGAGTCCCTTGGCGAGGGTTTTGAATGAGGTGCCATGACATGCCAGGGCCATCCATCCAAGGTGCATTGCGGGGCGAGAGCAATCGATTGGATCGCTTGCTCCCCCTCTTTTCTTCCCCCCCTCATTCGTATTCGTATTTATTCTTGATGGTGGATGAGCCTCAGATTCTTGGCCATCGTTGCTACCGGCCCCAACACGGACGAACGCTCTTAGAATTCTCCGCTGGAAAACTGCGGCTTCTCGCCGCTCCTTCTCGAGACGGTGCTCCACTGGCCCTTCCCGTCGCCCGTCTGCCAGGAGGGGTGCCGCCACCCACGTGAGAAACTGGAGGCGCCGAGGCGAGAGCAGACCGTCCAGGTGCCGCCCCACGAGACCCCACCGTCTTGGCCGCTGCTGGCGCCACCGCCGCCACTGACAAAGCCACCGCCACTTCCGCCGCCACTGACAAAGCCACCGCCACTTCCTCCGCCGCCGGAAGCAAATCCTCCGGAAGAGCTGCCCCCGGTCCCACCCGAGCTCACGGCTGCCCCACCCGTTCCTCCGGCGCGTCCGCTGCCCACCCAAACCCTAGAAACGAAAGGCGCGCGGGGTCAGTGAGAGTAACGAATGGGCCTCAGACCCCTGGCCCGTAGAGGATCCTCGCCGCCCACCAGATGAAGACCCGAATGACCCTGCACCGGCCCCTGCCCAGGGACCTATGCCCGACGCCAGCTGTGGCAGAGTCGAAAAGGGGGGGAGGACAGACCAGCCGGGGGAGGATAGTAACCTGCGCCGCCCCAAGACCAGGGGCCATACCCCCACGATGGATATCCGCCATAGCCACCCCAAGCCCAAGGCATGCCGAATCCCATTCCGTAGGCTGCCCAGGGGCCACCGTAATACATGGCATACTGTCAGCGGAGTATTTGTCGTTATGATGGACAGAGGTGGAAGTTCAAAGACTCAGACCTGCATCCAAGGAGGGTATTGCGGATACCCACCGAACTCAGGAGGCGGGGGTTGGAACCGAGGCGAGTTGCCCGAGGAGGAGGTGGCCTCACGGCCTTGACTGCCCGATGATGCAGCAGAAGCTGTGGCTTGAAGAACAACAAAAGGGTCATCGGCGACTCCTGGATCGCATCCTACAAGGTTGGCGGCCAATGTAGGAGATGCACATTCCGGTTTCGTACAAACCAAGATCTGATGCCAAGGCAAAGGTCCAGAGAAACAAGAAAGCAAAAACTCTGATTTTCACCATCCGAGCGAGCGCGAGAATCTGCAGACGGCTACATCGCGTCGTCTACAAGTTGACAACAGTGCCACAGCAGGGGAACACCGCCTGGTCGCATAAAACGGTTGCGCCGTGCCTGTGGGAGGGTGCTGCCAGAACAACAGAACCCATTCAGCGGTCCTGCTTGCCCCAAGGACTCGTTTCCTCCGTTCTACGAAGCTTTCCTCAAACTCGACCAATCCTCAAGCGCCTTCTCGTTTGCAGTGAGCCATCCCGCCGATTTTCCCATTCCCAGCACCGCTCAAAACACAACAAATATTGCTAACCTCCCCGAAGAAGAAGTTCTGGCCCAACGACAGTGGGAAGCCGACGACGAGAAGCGTTGCAATCAGTATTTTGAGACACATCCTGGCACACCATCTGCGGTCCGTGTGAACCATCTTTCCCCGAAACGGTTGCACCTTTTTTGATGAGATAGGAGCTTGATCCCAACCGAATCATGTCACGAGGTCTCTTCACTGCCGGCGACATGCCCGGCTCCTCCGCCAGTCACGCCACCCCGCGGGCGGAGGCCCCAGGGGCTCTTGCGGCCATCTCTCCTCTGGATCCATTTGGGACATCAGATGCATCACTCTTCTCGGGGATCTCGGGGAGTCCCTCGCCTTCCGGCTGTCCTGCACCCCGCCGCCAGGTTGCCCCCCACCAGCAGGTCCGGGCTGGGGCGCACCAAACGGGCTCATTCGATTCTTCCGCTTTGTGCTCGTCCCATCACACAAAGCAGGCCCCTCGCATGGCTACGTCTTCCTTGTCCCTCTCCGTCTCGCCACGCGAACTCGAAGGTGCCCCACGACCAGCCGCCCCGCAGACGCCAGGCTCCGGGAGCCCACTAAGGACCGAGCCCCACCAGCACCACCAGCACCGCCATTCTCAATCGCCCCCAGATGCGCCTGGGGCGGCGCCTGCCACCCCACCCGACAGGTCGCAGCGTGCCGACGCAGAAGCTGCCGGAGCTTCCCCGACAGCGGCCGTCGCCCAGGTTGGGTGGGGTCTGCGCCCACCTCTCCCCAACTTCGACCACATCTCCCCTCTTGCCGGTTTCTCGTCGCAGGCGAGGCCCCGTCAGTCGACCTGTCACTCCGCTCGGGCGAGGTGGTCCTGATGGACCCCTCGTCGCTCTCCCCCATGCGGCCCTCTGGGGTCTCCGTGCTTGGGCCCAGCCCCACCACCCCCACGCCAACGCCTGGCCGCACTCCCCGCTTTGCTCCTGGAACGCCATCACACTTCCCACCACCTGTTGCTGTCTCGACTCCTGGCGGATTCAACTTTCCTCCCTCCCCCGTCCCGTCCCCGCGCCCCTCGTCTCCTTCGCTACCCTCGTCGGGGCACTCGGGCTGCTTGCCCTCTCTTGGGGCTCTGCGGATCTCCGGCGACTCTTCCCGGTCTGTCCTCGCGGCAACGACCCCTGCCCGTCCCACCTGCCCTTCCCCGACCTCGGTTTCGCCGCCCGTCCACGCCTTTGCTCGTCTCACCGCTCTTCACTCGACTACTCCTTCAGGATTAGCGGCGCAGCTGATTCGAGCGACCGCATCTCGACTGCCCCCCCCGAGCCGCCCACGACAGGCCCTTCATCGCCCCCACCAACGGCCATCCCGGCTGCCCCCCGCGTGGCGGGCGGCTGCGCCGACTGGCCTGACCCACTGGCTGGCCAGAACCAGGGAAGGATGGAGCCTCCTTCGCCCCACCCACAGGCCCCCTCTGCGCTGCCCATGGCTCGCCAGACGGGGCGCGTCATGGAGGCGCCACCACAGCCTGCCGGGCCCCCGATAGGGCCGTGGGCATCTTGGCTCACAACCTCTCCCTCATCCGCAGCAGCAGCAGCAACGTCGGGCACCTTCGGGTCCAAGCCGCGGGACCCCGGGGACGTGAAGAGGAGCGACGATCCCATCTCAGCCCGGATCGTCGTCGGGCTGTCCTCTGGCGACCATCCCATCACCCCACTCGCGCAGGCATCTCTCGGAGTGGATTCTGGTGCGGAAGGTGAGACCCCCAGCGCCATCAGCCTCGTGGGAGTCACTCTCCCGTCGTTGGGGGAGGCTGCCCTGGACGCGGACGGGTCCCCTCGCCCGACTGGGACCTCACACCACGCCACCTCGCATCGCCACCACCACCACGCTCGTGGATCTGCATCTCCGTCGGCCCACCCAAACGGCACCAGTCCTGTCCCAACACCGCCCAGGCAACACCGTCTGGCTGCCGATGCCGCCCCGGGGATGTCCACCCTGGCGCCCATCTCCCCGCTGAGTTCCACCACCTCCCCCACCACCGAGGCCGAGCGCGGTGTCCCCCTCCGCCTCCCCACTCGGTTGGGCCCCTTGCCGAGCTCGAGCTCGGCCGACGAGCAGCCGCCCATCCCGCCGCTGCCCTCCTCGTCTTCGGCCACTCCACCCTCGTCGGCGTCTCCATCCCTGGGCGCCCGGCGCGGGGGAGGCGCCTCCTCTCCCGAAGCGAGCTCCTCTCCCCCAGTGAAGTCCAGCCATGCTGCCGTGAGCCCTGCCACCAGCACCCCACCGCAGACACATACACCCCAAGGAACCCCCCGCCCGCTGCCCGCTGCTTCGTTCGGAGCGGGCGGAGACCGCAGCACCATCGACACGCCAATTCCATCGCCGCCACGGACGCAGCTGCCGGCCGCCCGAGCACCCGTCGAGCCCTCTCCCGGCCCGCCGCACCCGCCACGTGAGGCCATCCGCGGGTCCACAATGGCTCCTGCTTTCCAGCCTTCTTTTGGTCAGCCTTCTTTGATGCGGCCCCAGTGGGCATCGACACCGCAGCTTCCGGGGTATCCCTACCCGCCGCAAGCCGACCAGCCCTCGCAGTCCTATCTGCCATTCCAGCCCTACCCGCCCCCGCCCTACCCGCCCTACCAACAACCCCCCCAGTTCTTCCAACAGCCTGCGGCAGGCACACCTTCGCCCTACCCGACCCCACTGTACGGGCCACCTCCTTCCCTCCTGACCACTCCGCAGCATCTCCTGGCAGGGACCTTTGGCCCCGCCCCTGTTGGTTGTGCTCCGGCCACCTTTTTTTCTGCGCCCGTTCTTCTCACGCCCAGCCTGATCAGCCGTGAGCAGCCCCTCTGGTTTGGACAGTTGGGGGCGCCCGTTTACTTGCAGCCTCCAGCCGCTCTTTCTCTCCACGGAGGATCTGCCGCCATCGAGTATCCCGTCCAGCCGCCTGTGACGACCCCCTCCACGCAGCAGCCCCAAGGCCCGAGTGAGCAGGAGCCTCCATTCGAGCCCCCTGCGTTGGCAGCCGGCACGCGGCTGCAGCCAACCCAAGGGACGGATCAACCTCTGGGTGGCGCCATAGAACCCACTTCCAGCCTGAAGGTCCCTGCCCTCGTGCAACCCGAGGTGGCGCGCCCGGGACCACCTCTCTCTCCTGCCCTGGGTCCCCCACAACGTTCGACATCGCCGCTGCCACAGTCGCGCCCTCGTCAGGGCAGCCTGTCGCCTGGGCCCCTTGGGCATGTCTCCGGGCCCGCCGAGCATGCCTCTGCTGCTGACAAGAGCCGGCCCAGTGTCGAGCCGCTCGTGGTCGTCGCCGGCCCTCCAGCCCCATCGGTGGGTCTGCCTCCTGCTCGACGAGGCTCGGAGGTTCCCCTCGCCACTCACATCCACATCCACACCCACCTGAGCCCACCATCCGGCGGAGAGGCTCGGCCTTCGCGCCGCCGCCACCATCACAGTCCTTCCGTCGCCGTTCGCTGCCCCTTTTGCGTCGCGCGTGGCCTCTCACCGCATCACTCGCCCACAGCGAGCGCCACATCACACGGTCTCCACCAGGGCAGCGGGATCTCGGGGGCCGATGCGACCCCCGAAGGGGACGGAAAGGGCCGCCCCGTCTTTCTGAGCGTGGGCAGCATCGGCCCGCCGCAGTCAATTTCAATAGGCCACCTCCGCCCCGCAGAGTCAGCCGGGTCCTTGTCCTTGTCCGCTTCGGAGTATCTCGAAAGCATTCCTCCCCGACCCCGCCTCCCCCCACCACCCACCACAACCGCCACCGCCACCACCAGCAGCAGCAGCCCGTGGAGCCGCCCCAAACTGCCGCGCTGCAACCACCGGTGTCCGATTCTTCCATGGCCGCCGGTCGCCATGACCACCAACGACATCATCATCGCCGCCGCCACCACCATCACCCCTCCAATTCGCAGACGGAAGCCTTCGCCCCGTTGAGTCCCTCCCCTTTGGCTCGACCCCGAGCGACCCCGTCCACAACCGAGCCGCTCCTCGGCAGGCCCGAAATCGCCGCCCTCATTCGCACTCAGCGCGAGCGTGAGGGGCTTCGCGCCTCACTGGCCACCCCGCAGCCTTCCCGGGAGCCCACAATTGTGCCGTGGTGGCGGCGGTCATACGCATCGGGATTTCACCTCCCGTCCACGCCGCCACCTCCACCCGAATTGATGGGGTTCCGTCCTCAACTTCGGGCCTCTTCTCTGGGGCTCAGTCCTCCCGTCTCGCAGGCCCCTGAGACCGCGCCACACCATTCCCCGCCAAGCATCTCCAGAAACCCCATGGCCTCTGGTGCCACCGAAGGAGTTGGACATCTCTGCGACTCGTCGACTCGATTCTTGTTACACTCTTCCCTCGCGGCCCAGCGGATGGCGGCACTGCATCGGCTCCTCTCCGGGTCCGAGCAGAATCCGGCGATGAAGCCTCCATCGGCACCAGAAACCCCGCTCCCTTCACCGGCCGCTTCATCCCTGCCGTGCGTGCGCACGCCGCCTTCGCGGGTGTCCGGCTTGCATTCTCTGGTCTCTCTCCTCTCTCCAATCGACCCTCGCGTGTCCGCCTCCCCAGTCTCTCCCTTGGGTGCGACCGCTCCGTCGTTTCTGACCGCGCCCCTCCCACGGAGTCCCTTTCAGTCGATGTTTTCCCGGACCCTGTCTCCGGAAGGCAAACTCTCCACGCTGTTCCCCGCGACGATGCGCAGGGGTCGGGCGCTGTCGGCACCGCCGAGAGCTCTGGACAGGTGAGTTGATTGTTTTAACATCCCCCCCCCTCCCGAAGATGCCCGCTGATCCGGAGAAATCCGGTGACACGAAGTCCATCACCGACTTGGAATGATTCCGCGAATAGTCTAGGTGGGAGAGTGAGTTTTTTGGGACCCAGGGAGCCGCAGTTCGAATCCGAACAGTGGGGTGATGTGGGGGAGAAAGAAGGGGTTGATGGATGCGGGTTGATGGATGCGGGTTGATGGATGCGGGTTGATGGATGCGGGTTGATGGATGCGGGTTGATGGATGCGGGTTGATGGATGCGGGTTGATGGATGCGGGTTGATGGATGCGGGTTGATGGATGCGGGTTGATGGATGCGGGTTGATGGATGCGGGTTGATGGATGCGGGTTGATGGATGCGGGTTGATGGATGCGGGTTGATGGATGCGGGTTGATGGTGGTTAGGGTTGATGGTGGTTAGGGTTGATGGTGGTTAGGGTTGATGGTGGTTAGGGTTGATGGTGGTTAGGGTTGATGGTGGTTAGGGTTGATGGTGGTTAGGGTTGATGGTGGTTAGGGTTGATGGTGGTTAGGGTTGATGGTGGTTAGGGTTGATGGTGGTTAGGGTTGATGGTGGTTAGGGTTGATGGTGGTTAGGGTTGATGGTGGTTAGGGTTGATGGTGGTTAGGGTTGATGGTGGTTAGGGTTGATGGTGGTTAGGGTTGATGGTGGTTAGGGTTGATGGTGGTTAGGGTTGATGGTGGTTAGGGTTGATGGTGGTTAGGGTTGATGGTGGTTAGGGTTGATGGTGGTTAGGGTTGATGGTGGTTAGGGTTGATGGTGGTTAGGGTTGATGGTGGTTAGGGTTGATGGTGGTTAGGGTTGATGGTGGTTAGGGTTGATGGTGGTTAGGGTTGATGGTGGTTAGGGTTGATGGTGGTTAGGGTTGATGGTGGTTAGGGTTGATGGTGGTTAGGGTTGATGGTGGTTAGGGTTGATGGTGGTTAGGGTTGATGGTGGTTAGGGTTGATGGTGGTTAGGGTTGATGGTGGTTAGGGTTGATGGTGGTTAGGGTTGATGGTGGTTAGGGTTGATGGTGGTTAGGGTTGATGGTGGTTAGGGTTGATGGTGGTTAGGGTTGATGGTGGTTAGGGTTGATGGTGGTTAGGGTTGATGGTGGTTAGGGTTGATGGTGGTTAGGGTTGATGGTGGTTAGGGTTGATGGTGGTTAGGGTTAGGGTTAGGGTTAGGGTTAGGGTTAGGGTTAGGGTTAGGGTTAGGGTTAGGGTTAGGGTTAGGGTTAGGGTTAGGGTTAGGGTTAGGGTTAGGGTTAGGGTTAGGGTTAGGGTTAGGGTTAGGGTTAGGGTTAGGGTTAGGGTTAGGGTTAGGGTTAGGTTAGGGTTAGGGTTAGGAGTTAGG